>JACEII010000094.1:617843-676169 GCA_014332785.1 Antheraea mylitta
GAAGGAAAACATCGTAAGGAAACTTGAACTTGAGAAATGTTCTTGTAATACCACTGTATGTCGGAAAACATTGAACTGTGGATTTCTCACAGTTTGAAATCGCCAATACGTCGTTTTTTATGTCATAAGTGGCAAACGAACAGGCGGGTCACCTGATATTAAGTGATCACCGCCGTCCATAGACACTAGTAACACTAGAGTAGTCGCAAGTGCGTTGCCATCCTATGTTTGGGGGGAATGGAGATGGAGGGGAAGAGGGGAGGGGAGGTGGGCCTCCGGCGCTCTCACTGACCGAATGAAATGCAAGCACTGTTACTTCACGTAGGTTTTCTGTGGAAGGGTGGTACTACCACGGACGAGCCAACTCATTCACGCTGACACCAATAATAGATTCAGCGTGGCTCTAAGTCATGGGCTCGTGTGGTGATTATGCCCATACCTTGTTCTAGGAAGAGGAATATAGCCTTGCTGTGGGTCTCTTATAGGCTGATGATAATGACGAATAGTTAGACGCTAAAATCTATAAATTATTAAAAAAAGGTTATAGTGATGCCCCATAACTGCCCAGTCTATACTTTGGGTATCCCTACAATGTATGAACAATTGAAAATCTGCAAATAGACACGGATTACCATCAGCCAAGATTGTGGTTAGCGTTAAAACCAATAAAAATACGATTTAATAACTTTCTCCCACAAGATACACAGGGGAGGTGGATTCATCAGATCCATGCTTGATTTAAAAAATTAATTATACAGAATTCCACTCCGTGTCGCAACCAAAGGAGCTCTTGACAGAAATTTAATAAAAACAATTCAAACAAATCGGACGTTATTAACTCTTTTTTGGATGAGAAACTGGGAGCGTATTTTTATTTTCATTTCGTTCAAACATCGCAGACAAACGGAAGGGTTCCGAAAACCCTTCGGACAAATTTCGGACTCCGTTCAAATTAAACACTAAATAAGGTTCGTGTTTAACGAACCGACACGTTACAAATTCAAAACGTACTGCCATTTTCCGAATTATGTGCTTTAGAATCGCGGCATTCACGGGCCGGCACCGCGCGCCGCTGCGTTGGCTAGTTCATTCGGCAACTTGCACGTCCGTGAATAGAACTACACTTATAATAGATGTGTTTTTGTTACTAAATTAGAAATTCGTGCTTCAGATATTTTCATCAAGCTACTTTTAATCAGAAAGCTATTAAATATAATATTATAGTGAACGTTACTTATCATTTCCGCCTGGAGTTGATTGGCCGCTACTACGTCTCAATGCAGCATAGCGGGATCTTGGAATGTCATGTAGTCTTTATATTTTATTCATAATCATGTATTAATGGGCTCTATATTTTATAATATTCGATATCGTGCACAAGTGTAGTGAATTGGAATAATACCACGGAGCATGAATGTTGACTAGCCACAAGAACTCTCTAGAGGACTTTCTAAAAATGATCATAAGAAACTTGTAATAACATCATCTACAATAATCTACAAGAAGGCGCCTCTTTCAATGAAATAGGAACGCTATTAATTTGCAAAATTTTCATTTAATTTCCTTACAAATTAAAAAACATAAATTGTTAATTGCAAAATCTCAAAACTATATTTCGAATATATTGTAAATACTTATTTTAGCGATGTATCAGTCAGAATTATATCTATATATCACTTTAAGATTCGTTTGTTTCACGGAAAATTAATTTATACATCTCAATTAAACGTAAAAGCTCAAGTAATAATAAATTTAGTCTAAGAAATATATTGTAATACAATTTCAGCTCCTGCCATAGATAATTCACTGCGAGGCGAATAATGTCGCTGTCCACCATTAAAGAATGAGTCCGTCTAAGAAATAGGACAACATAATAAAATAAAGTATTCAATCCTTCAAGAATGGGAACGAGTTACGCGAATCTACACATTTGTGCATGCATCTAACGTATGTATAAATCTGGAGCAATCGTTTTATACTTCGCGTGCATCACTCTGTTAACTGATTAAATAGTTTTAGTATTGCGTTATATAATCTGCGAATTTAATATAAAATCGCCAAACGCATAGCAATTTTGACGGGCGTATAATTATTCTGGGTAAATCTGCGATGCCTCGAGGCGCGGATCTGCTGCCGTCGTATTTCAACCTCGGCAAGTCTGTGCGCTCCTTTAACGTGCGTTGTACGCGAACGATGCTATACTATGCATACGATAAGCTAATTACCCCACTTAGTACGTGAGTATGTGAGTCTATAATCCGAAATACTGCTCTTTAAAACATTATCTAAATAATTTTTTCAATGTTCTAAACACATTCATCACAGTTTTTTGTAATGGTTTTATTATTTTGCAACTCATTTTTGAGTCATATCTGATTTTTGGTTAAACATAATTTTACTTACCGTGAACTAGCTAGTAAGCGTCTGGTCAGTAATTTGAGTATTTTCATCGATTAGCTTCGAAAAACAACAAACAAAGTTTATTTTATTTATATGTAAACCTTTACAAGTTATTTGATCTGGATGATCTTTCTTCAGTAATGTTAATTTTGTTGTACAATCGAAAATAGGATACATTTTATGACACTATTAAAATTTTTAGGTAATTAGTAATATAGTTTAATTTAACCCTAATAAAGTGGGTGAAGATGCGTAATTGATAATTCATTTATAAGGCATTAACTGTCCCCGCGACTCCCTGTCCGTGGAACTTAATGTAAAAAAAACCAGTGAGCAATAAAATTATCAAAATGTATTAAGTCCATTTACTTATCTACTTTTCTCTCGTACTTAAGTCGCGTCGTCTTAAAAACTACAATAACTTTTTTTTATTTTTATATCATAGGAAGCAAACGAATAGACGTATCACCTGATGTTAGGTGATCACCGTCGCCCATAGACATTAGCAACACCAGGGGAGTCACAAGTGCGTTACTAGCCTGTGTTTGAAAGGAAAGGGGAAGGGGAGAGAGTGGAAAGGGGCGGGTAGGGGAGGTGGTCCTCCGGCACTCTCACTGACCGAATGAAACGCAATAATGCAAGCACTGTTTTTTTGTGAGCGAGACGGTGGTACTACCCCGGGTGAGCCGACCCATTCACGCTGAAACCAACAAAAGCTTTAACATGGCTCTACCACCTACAATATACGATACATATATAGGTATTTTTGATAGAGTGAACCGATTTTAATCACACCAAGACTAAATGTTACTCAAGAATGTGTTTTATAATTTTCTGGGTGATTTTTTACTGTGAACGCAGTGCTTTAGCACTGTTGTATGGTCAAACAAGCAGACAGATAGATATTTCTAAAAATAATTATTCCAAGACATCTGCAGCAATCTATTTCACAAAAATCCAAAAAGTAGACACTTTAGTGTTATATATATGTATATATAGAAGGGTAAAAATTATCAGTTAGCATAGCAACGCTTACCTTTAATAAAAAAAATCCAACGTTTTTTAAATTCTATCGAATTTCGTCATTTCAGCGAGGCCTTTTATGTTTTCGTCACGTAACCAAATTGGGCCTCGGCAAAAGGGAACGATGCTCAATATTTATGAATTATTAAGAAATTTGAATCGTTTGTCGAGACAAAGTTTGTAGGAGTTGAGAGAATTCATAGAATTTTCGAGGAGCTTGCAAAGTTAGCAAAAATGGCGCCGGGAAAATTTGAGAAACTACGTTGAAATTGACCTCTTCTTTGGGTCATTGACATCAAAGAAACCTGTGAATTTAAAATTCGTTGGTAAAAAAAACTAAGCGCACCTTAGTTTTCCGAACGCTTTTCTTGGGTAAATAATAAATTAATATATACATATATATATATATATTATATATATATATATTATACATATATATATTATTAAAAAAAAGTCCTCTGCTCCGTATGTCTATCTGTTCGCGACAAACTCAAAAAGTACAGAACGGATTTAAATGCGGTTATCATCAGTAGATAAAGTAATTCCTGAGGAAGGTTTAGGTATATACTTTAGTAAGGTTTATTTTTTTATCAGGGCGGGATATCGTCCACTAATTATTTTACTAATTATTTATAAAGCAATAATGACTGTAATCCATATACCTTAGAATGGCTCAATTTTTTTTTAATGTCTTACGAAAATATGCTAGCTTATCACGTTCTAAGAGGTCGTTGAATTTTTTTTAATTTCCAATATCGTCGAAAAAATTTATATATTTTTCAGTTACATTTTAATATTGAAACTCGTCTCAATTTTTTTCCCATCTCTCTAGCCTTATTCCTATTCTTCAGTATGTCAACTACAACAATAAAAAAAAATCGCTAAAATATTAATGTTCAGTGTCGGTCCAAAAAGTCTAAAGTACTTTACACGAAACCGTAAAAAATCTATGCCACCTCTACATATTAAAATATATACCAAAAAATCTTAGGATCATAATCGTTTTAATTGTAGAAAATAGTGAAATAGCGAGAAATTGATTTTCAACAATCTTAAAATTTAAAAATAATTGAGCGACCTCTTAAAAATACATTCGTTTTTTTTATATGGGTCACTCTTATATATACTTATAAAAGCATACACAAGTCTTGCCTGTACATTACATATAAAAAAAAAATCTATACACGTTGAACTTATGTTCCCGAGACCAAAATGTAGTTTTCAGGTTTTTTGCTTATTTGCCTGTGTGTTTGTACATGAAATCTCAGAAAAGACTTAACAATTTTGAATACCGTTTTCACTGATGTATAGTGGTAAGCTTCTCTTAACATTTTGCATTTTATGCGAATAGTTACCCAAACAAATTTGTAGTGTTAATTGAAATAATAACAGAGATGAGAGATTCGGTCTATTTAGCTAAATTTTTTGCTAACTGTAGTTAGTAACAGCGCGATTGCAAGTTTGCATAAATACAAAATTAAAAAATAATTCATGTTTTTGTTGATACACATATATCTAATTTAACTTGAACTCTGATCAGTATAGTCGATCATATTAAACAGGGCTTAGTTTACTAGTTCTTTTGCGTTGGTTGAGTGCACTTGGTCGATAAATATTACTTAATATTATTAACAGTTATACTAATAACGTCATTGTAGTGATGTGTGTCACTTCAGATAATCCAAAAGTGAAGTTCACGCGAACAGAGTCTCTGGCACCAACTATACACACAAAAAAGTAAAAAGAAATATTCCCTTTTAGTGTGTCAGTCCTGTGTAATTTAGATTTACAGTTTCAATATCTCAGAATCTGAGAAAACCTCCCAATGTTGGGTTAAATCTCTCAAAATTTTAAAAATAATCATGCAAACACTGGCTTTTTATATTAAGTGAATCATAAACAGGAGACTCAAATTTGGATTGTGTTTTATAAAAAAGTACATTGTTATAAAAATCTAAAAATTAAATATTTATATGTGAAAACTTATAAGTAATCATTGTATATATATTCAAAGTTTTATTTCAACAAAGTTGATTTAATAAACATTTTTTTATTAATTACACTGGAAATAACCAAAAGAAACGAATGCATAATGGAGCATTCCACAAGAAGCGTACAGAACGAAATATGGACGTTTCCAATTTCAGTTATATTTAACTATGTTATAGCTATATATATACCTAACACAAATACAATATATTTTTACGGTATAAGTTATGATTAATTACTGAAAGGACAGGTTACATGAGTTACTTGAAGAAAACCTATTACTCACTTCTAAAATGTTACAAGTAAAGCTCTGATATTTGTATTTTGTTTAGTGAGTTGTTTAAATTGATATTTGAAAAACACACTTCTTTTAAATTTTGAAACTGAGATTTTTAAAAATAAGTCATTTTGATTTTCTTAAGTCCAAAAATTATTATACTAGTTATTTTATAAGGGGCGTAGAAATTGTGTAGGAGCTTAATCAGTTAAGTGCCAAATCGAGCTTGCCGCCAGTTACAGCATACAGAAACTTTCAATTAAATAGATTGCTTACATAGATTGCTTACATAGTTTTGTTTAATAATATTATTCTATTTTGGTATACTAAAAATTACGATACGACATATGATGATTTTTACCTGACTTCTTCAAGTGAAATATCTTTAATGTCACAGTTATCAAATATGAATTATCTTAATTACGTTGATCCTGAAAAATGTATGAAATGAAAAATGAATTCCAGATTTTTTTTATATATCACATACGAGGCAAACAACCATGCAGGTCACCTGTTGCTAAACAATCACCGCCGTCCATAGATACTAATAGTGCGTACCTTACGCGGACACTAATATAGTGGACTAATGATCAGTCATACCTAATTTACACACTGCCACTTCCATATTGATCAAAGCGGGCAGATTTATCGGCATGCAGTACAGTGAACGCCTCCAAACGCAACGCAACAACGCAAGCACCATTACTTCATGTTTTATTGGTGAAACCAATAATAGCTTCAGCGTGGTTCTACCACCTACAGAGATAAGTAAGAATTGATTTTATCGAGTCAATAATTTAACATAGATTCTTCATACTGGTAAATCTTACGTCCTTTGATGTTTGTTTTAATGGTTTTTTTTTTTTCGTTTACCTAGTTTTAAAACATTTCTGCATAAGTATGAATGAGCTCTCAGTCCATGTTGCAACAAGAATTTTTGTATAGAAGATAGATAATATAAAAAAATACAGGAGAGAAGTCATACGTCCCGATGTTTAACATATCTGTCCATAGCATAGTCGTTTCTCATCGCTATTAATATGGTGTAATTTCTTCGAAAGATTCTAAAAATGAAAATATACCTTTAAACGATGACATATACCGTAAAGTAGTTTCATTAAAATATTCCTCCCTCAATTAACACTTATCTTAATTCTCGTCCACTGTATTTGAATTACCATAACCCTAAAAAGCTGGAAGTGGTCTCGCGTGACCCCGGCAATTAATATCCGAAACGCTGCGCCCGTACCGCGACCGTCCCGTCCGACTTGTCCCATTACGAATGCAGTTGGAACATACTGAAGTGTTAACAGTGACACACCGTGAAATGTTAATGAATGAGATAACCCATTTCACTTAATTTATATAAATATATAATCACACTTGAGTGATATACCAAGCGTGTAATTTTGCGTCTTACATTTGGAATGGGGTACGATATCGCCACCTTTAAATGCTTATTATCTTAATGACTAATTCCAACACTTCGCATCTTCTTATTCTGTATTGGAAGTATTGGAAGTAGCTATTTGTTGAAGCTGTGGTTGAGGCGCATTGTGCCGATGCACCTCCCATGATCGTCGGGGAGGGCAACTCTCGCCATTCTGACCCCTCGACTGCGAAGAGGCCCCTAATGAGGGGCCTTCACCTGTTGGGGTGTAGACGCATTGCCAGTAGCAGCTCCTGCTTCCCGGCCTATAACCGAGTGAAGGCACCATGGGGTTTTAGTCCTTGCAAGTCGGATATAACCCACCATCAGCAGCCCAGCTGGGGTGGGTATCCATAGGGATTTCCCCATGTAAAAAAATTCTAACTTACGTTAGATACGAATCTTGCATTGGACCAAAGATTTTAAAGCATTTTTAAATGCCTATCTGAGTTGTTAAAACCAATAAACACCATTGTGAAAACCAAAATCAATCACCAAGTTGCTGTAGTTGCTGGGTTATGGTAAACGACCTTTGAGAGCGAAATTTTAAGTTACATTTTCAATTATCATCAAGTCAAACACTAAAACTATAGCAAAGAAGAAATAAAATTAAAAAAAACTTCCTAGCAAATTAATAAAATAAAATTGAAATGGCCCTAATAGAATGTAGAAATGATGTAAAGATTGACGGTATAAACACACCAGCCACACCCTTTACTATCACAAAAACAACAGTATTTACTATTTATACTGTTTCAATTAAAACCTGGTGTAATCGACAGCTAGTGCTAATACACGACCCATTCCAAATGTGTCCTCAGGAGGTAGTATCTCTAACTGATTTTGATAAATCCAATATTCCTGTTTAATATCACTTAGGTATAATCTTTATTGACAATTACTACTTATAAGTAAATAACTTGTATTAAAGTTCTATAATATCCTCGCTTTGATAGATGTTATAGTACTGCTAAAAATAGAAAATAATTGATACATAATCAATACCTAAGTGGCATCATCAATATGGCTGTAATTTCATCATAAGGACATACTACACATTAAGTCGTTTCAAAAATAAATAGGACTCTTTTAACACTTTTGGCGTAGCCTCTCTTATTATCCTTTGAGTATAATCATCATTATCGTCAGCCTATGAGACCCATTGCAGGGTCATAGGCCTCTTCCCGAAGGAAGGTATGGGTATAATCACCACGCAAGCCCACGACGTATTGGCGATTTCAAACTCTGAGAAATCCACAGTTCTATATTTTCCCCACATACAGTAGTACAACAAGAACATTTCTCAAGTTCAGGTTTCCTCACGATGTTTTCCTTTACCTTCAGCCGATACTATTACCAAGTTAAATTGGTAAATGTATGCGAATTCCGAAAAATTCATCAGTACATGGCGGGGTTCAAACCTGCGGACATCAAAATAATATTCCACTGGTGAAATCAGTAAGCCACCACGACTTATATGGAGTATAATAATGTCCAGTAATAATAGCCACATAGCTCTGTTGTTGTTATTATAACACGAATAAGTGTCAGCACTGTACCTGATTACCTAATTGTGAGCATAGTTTAATCCAAAAATAATGATGGCTAGTGATAGATTGTTAGTCTCTGTTACATACCGGCCTGCAAGTTTCACTGGAGTTGGATGTAAATTGACGGATCCTGAAATGCGATAAACACAAACAGCCACTGTTTTTTTATGAGCACGGGAATAGCAATCCAGTCGGTTATGGACTTGATTACTGAACATACATGGGTTGATCCTGAATTCCGAATATACTTGTAATTATGGCGGGCGGTGATGTGTTGTGGCAGCAATCAAGTTCCTACTTAGTTAAGTATTGGAACAAAAAAGTTATAACCCAAAATCTAGTAGTGAATGGAGTATCTTATTAAAGAATTGATATTTTTCACTGATATCTAAGACTAGCCGTTAATTTCACAGTAATCCGTTTATCGCTCATCTTAAAGGCGTAGTGTTGCCAGAAATAGAAATATACACAACAAATAAAAACAAAGTTATGTTAATAGCATCCATAAATGACCCGGCAAGCCGGTGTAGGGTTAACGCGATATATTTTTCGGTGTTTTTCTTTAGTATAGTTTTTTTGGACAGAACGTCGTCCCGGCTTGATTGATGTTATGTTTTCACTTTGGCGGCGAGTAATTAAATAGTTTGCGGTGGTTAGGTGATTCTATGGAGTTGAGGTGGTGTAACAATGTAAAAGAAATTAATTGGCGAAAAGTTTTATTTAGGTTAATTGCGTTTTGTGAGAGATTTGGTTATTAAGAACGCCGTTATATGTTTTAATAATCGCTTATACTTCCGGAAGAAATCAAGAGTTTTGTTTATAGTTATATTGAAATTTTTACGTGTACATCATTAGCCCTACCGTTGAACTATAAGGTTTTACAAGCGATACTCATATGAAATAACTTCATGACACCAAAACCCGTTTGACGTGGCGCTTAAACGTACAGTCCGGCAAATCGGTTAAATATGCTTTGGGACTTTGTTTTAAAACCTAACAATATTTCCTAAAAACGAATACTGGTTTTACGGAGTCTAAAATATGGAACGACCCGTTTGTCATAGCTCTTAGTACTTAGATCATGCCTATCTTTTAGGAAATCCAGCTTTTAATATTTTTGAATATAACTAAGACAAATTATGAACTGTCTAATCGTATTCTTCTTTCAAGTTTTATGATCGTTATAATATTAGGCAAAAGTTGAAATGACAAATTTTTTAGTATATGAATGATATATTTCGATTTTAGAGTCCATTAAAAATTGAAAATCAAACACATTTAGCTAAGTTTTAAATGTTAAAGCTAGCGCATTTGAAAACTATTGCATTTGGAAAACATGCCAGTCATCGAAAAGAACCGGCAACAAACTCGATCAATTTTATAATTTTTTAGTACTGTTTTAACTATACAAGTAATATTTCACAGTCGTTTATTATTATTTTTGGCGGATGTACAGAGAGGGAGTCATTTCCTGATATCGCAATCGTTCACGTAGTGACCGGTTAAAATAACCTTTTGTGAACCGTAGAACTTGCTTCGTTTGTAGCTTTAACATATTATCTGGTGAAATATTAATCTGTTTTGGGATCTTATTGTAGAACGCAACAATTTTATCTAAAAAAACATAGGTCCTGCTGCTGAGTCTAAAACTTAAAATGAAAATATACTTCTATCTCTTAAAAATATACATATAGTTTTTGTGCCTGTTGTTTATGCGGGTTCATTATTCAGTCGGCTGAACCGATTTTAGTAGTAGATATATGATTTTTCAGATTACTATCTTATCTATATCTATACTAATATTATAAAGCAGAAGAGTTTGTATGCTTAAACTCGCTAATCTCAAGAATTACCGGTCTGATTTGAAAAAATCTTTCTAGATACCACATCGAGTAAGGCTATCATCACGGTAAGACCAATAAGAGAGGAACACCAATGAAGAATGTTTAAGAATCGTGTTTTGTTTCTTTTTGAGAGCTTCCGCTGCGTGTTAGCGTTAAACCAAACTATTTGACGCAGACGAAATCGCGGCCAGAAGCCAGTATAATAATAATAATTTATTTTGTAAAATAAGAATCCTTTTGCGTTGATAATCTATCACTAATATATCATACATAAATAAGTCTAAAACTATATTCGTTCTAATATTAACAATACTTACATATTACCATACAATATGATAATTTATTAAACTCTAAAATCTAAAGAAACGTCTATTAACAATAGACGCCACGAACCGATGCCGTTATGCTTCAATTCAGTAACGAAATCAGTCCTTTCCTTACAATAACAAAGTCGAAAATCTACTGAGCTGTACCGATTGACTGGACACGACGTAACTTTCAAAATAAAATAGGTTAATAGGCTTTTTAAAGTCAAAACTTAACTCACGGTTTGTTTTAAACGATCGCTTTTTGTGTCATAGATTACATGAATTTACAGAGCCGTCATCCGTTGTTAAGGTGTATTTGCTATATAACGCTGTTAGCTGGAAGTACCAGTAATATTGTAACTAAAAAGCTGTATATGCGTTACCTACGTGACATTTTGACAAAACAAATGGCATGATAACGCACACATACCTAAAGTAAATATAACGCCATGCTGTTTTAGATAAAATGTGGATATAAGATGGCATATTCTCAATATCGGTTGTGAAAAAGTAATGTAGGGAGGGTTGGATAGAGCAGTCGTCAAAAATAAGCTAGCTAGCCAAGTTTTAACAAGGCGCTGTCGAAGCACTTATGACGAATCTACGGCCTTTTAGGTTATAATACCATTATGAAGAACCTTTGCAGCTTTCCTAGGATTAATAGCGAGCATGGAAGACACTCGCCGAAATAGTAATTAGCGCAACTGTATCAAAGTTGTGGAACTCTTGCTGGCACTGTTACCTTCTATTCAATTGATTCTAACTTATTATCCAAGCGAGCTAACTACCCATAGGTTTATACAATACTGGATGATCCGGCCACGCGTTGCTGTGGCTCGATTATTGAAAAAGAAATTCAAAATGATATCGTGGCGACATTTATAAGATATCTATCTGTAACAGTCGGTCCTACAGTTTCCTGTCAATAAACTAATACTAATTTAAACCGCCATCTGTTTGAGACTGAAGAAATTGTCAATTATTAACAATGATCAACATTGAGAATCATTTAATTTGTAATTTAATAATATTGACACTCAAGTTGGACCAAGTTATAGATAAATACCAACGTTCATGAAAGTCGCTAAAGTAGTTACAGAGTTCATCGTGGGACAAACATCATGACACTGGGTTTTTATACACTTAGATGTACACTGAATTATATATGCTTACATGTATTTAATTCTTTACAAATTTTAACTATGTCTTATCAGACAAAAGAGAAGATACTCTACTACCTGCTAGTGAATGCAGTGTGCTTCAGGACTCAATTTCAAATACCTATATAAAATTGAGGAAACTACTCGAGAATTAGAATGAGTTGAAACACAACAATAAACTATATTAAATGTATATGATATTTTTAAAAACTACATATATCATGATATATTAAAGAATAAATAATATGTCTATTAAATATTTGTTTATAAAACATTTACCACGTATTTATTATATTAGCATTAATTACTTCTTTGTTATTATTCTCTGTTTTTATTGGCTCTTCATATTATTTGTTTTATTTTCCGCGTTCCTATTATATATCTGCGCATACCAATTTTTATTATGATCGTTAAATAGTATGGAAGTTCATTTTTATAGCGCCATCTAATTGCGAAATTTAGTAAACTTTCACGTTAAGGTGTACCAAATTTCACTATTTGAATATACATGTATACTAGCATACATCTTTATATATATAAAAGAAGAAAATATATGTTTCTGTAATGCAGATTGTAAATAATCATAAGTTCTTGAATAATAATAACAAAGGCCATAGTTAAAATGTTTCGGTAACTATTTGTAGTCAAAGCCATATGAGCAAAGTATCCCAGAGAGTCCCTATAAAGAAATTGCAGTGACTTCACCAATGGGCTACTTACTATCAAGTCTTTATTTTCTAAATATTATTGTGGACGTTGCTTTATACTTCTGCCTGGAATTGAACGGCTGCTGCTAAATGTCACGGAAAATATGGCTCAGTTAATTATATTTCGTTCTTTCTATTATTAATTTCTAATTTAATTTTTCTAGGAACTCGTCATGCAAATAAAATCTAACGTTGCAGTAAGAAGTGACAGCGGCAAATCAATTCCAGACAGAAGTGCAAAGTAATACCCTCTTCAATCAAACATCTTTATTCTCCATTTATCAAGCTATACCATATCATTTATCAACATATATAAAATACAAAACTACCAGATAATCTATCTAAATAAATATTGTTAATTGTTTAATCTATGACAAAAGTAAAAAAAACTTTGAGGCTCTTGATGGGTGTCACTAAAAGCTACCATGTTTTTATCTACACGGTAGCTTTCGCCGGTGAAGCTGTACACGACGCTTTGTTGCGACAACAAACTAGAAATGATTTCTCAACTTGGAAAAATAAAGATTTTATAAAAACCTAATGTTGTCGCTTTTAAGAACCACTTAGGCTCTCTGAAATATTGAAATTGTTTAGGCCAGTGACTGTTTGTAGGTAGTTATTTGTTTTTTTTTTTGTTAATTTGTTTACTAAGACCACCTTTGATTTTACTTGACAATATAGCTAGTGCTGTATTCTGTATATAAATCTCTCTATATCAGAATTATAAATACTAAGAAGTTAATTAATATATGTTTGTTTAAAAAAAAAGAACGCAATGGTTTCGGGTATTTGATTTACACACATGACTGGCTTTTGTATGGTGAGCGTAATAGCAGGTTTTGTGCTTAGTAGCTTTTTCTCAAGGCTTCGCTTAGTGTAACAGTATATTTTTCTGGATGTACCTGAGTTTATTACCTTATACCCTTTTTGTATTCTTGAATGTATGAAAGCGTAATAACTAAACACATGTTCGTGTTTATATTACTAATTAGAATCAGCTTTTTAATAACCATAATTTATGAAGTTTATATGTGAAATTGTATCTTTGAAAGAAATTATCATTACAATGAATTAAAGAGCTCCTATAATATTTTCTATATAAATGAAGGATGCAACTTTTTCATTTTTATTTTTTTTTTTGATTCATTAGAGAGACTGCTGTATCTTTCAGAAAAACGGCATCTCCTGTACAAAAATAAGTTGAAATATTGTCCCAGACCTTGCAATGTTATTGTATTCACTACCAATATTATTATTTATTTTACTATTCATAGTTTTTTTATCATTTCTTACTATTACAGTATGTGAATGTGGTAACAAATACTTGCGTTATAGTAAAATTGTTCAGTGTAAATATACTCTGTCCTGCAGTTTTCGGGCAAAATATAATATATCAACGAGTGAATTATTGTAATATGTACTCGTGCTAGTTCTTCTTTTACTCATATTTGCCCTCAATGATGATATTCCTATTAGGGATCTTCATCAACATCTCCGTGGAGAAATGCTGTAAGTCTAAATTTACCTCAAACTTATCTCTTTCCGATTTAACACCAACAACTTTGACTGCGGTGTTGAAATTTCTACCCAAATAAATTTTCATGTCGATGATAAAACAGCTGACAAAATTATAGATTATCTTTTAAAGTTTTAATGGTAACATTATATTGCGGGGTGGTAGGGTTTTCGCGGGTTGGTATGGTTTTACAGCCCGACTGGGTCGCAACCACCATGTACATGGCGAAAAAGGCCGTCATAGTGACTCGTATTTGCGCGTCGCGTTTCGGGATCAGCCTGTACATATCCAGTGACTTTCGTCATTATGGCCGGCATGACAGCGGCGACTGACGATGGATAATCTGTCTCTCGGTGGTCGTCACTGTTTTTGGATTGTACTATGCTTACCATCAGGCATAGTGCAGTCACTTTGTCGTGCTTCAATAAAAAAATATATATATCTATATATAAAATAATAAAAACACAGTGCACCTATATTGTGTACACGCGAGGAAACTGGTAAAACTTCTTTAACATGTTTGTATTAAATTATATATAAATGAGAATGTTAATAAGCTATATACTATACGAAGTCTCATATATAAATACTTAGTCATAGGTTTACTTATTTTAGTACTCTGCTAGACCCAGGCAGACACTTACCTATATAAACATGTACATATCAACGTTACGATTAACGCGTTGCCGCTACCATGCTGACATACAAGCCTTTTGGCAGCTGAGCGATGTACATTGGTTAAGCACAAACCGTGACAAATTTAAATCTATATTTTTAAGTCACTGTGACGATGTATTTATCACACATGAAAGTCGTGACACAGTCAGATACTAACATTTCACAACTACGTGCAGATATATAGAATTTCCATGTCTTTAAAAAAAACTATTTTTAGAACAACAAAGTCGCGGATACAGGTTGATATATATACATAGACGATCCTGAATAGTTTTTGATATTATAGTTCCGTAACAAGTGACCTAGCTAGCTCCCAGTCTAGGTCCTTTGTGCAGCACACTATAGCCCGAAGCTGCTTAACAATAACGACAGCGCCACGTAGCGGCGATAATTGGAAACGCGTGTACATTGTCATTGCCTTAGGGTGTCCACTCTGCGATCCACTTTAGATAGTGTCAGCGTGCATCAATTCATTGCATCCAATGAATTCAGTTCCACGCTAGACGCGTTGTTCCCTTGTGAAAATAGGAACGTGAACCAAGTAACAAAATTATTAGATTTTTTGAAGTGAACACTTTTTTAGGCGCGTTGAGTAGTATTTTTGGCAGGGAATAAGGTTATGATTTCCCCGTCATGGCATGCTAGTAAAGAGTGACCGTATATTACGCTTGCGCGGCTCGAGTCAAATTAGCGACGCATAGTATAGCGGCCCGTGTACGTCTAATATTTATGTTTTGTATTGAGATTATGCAGCTCATAATATGTTTTTTTTTTTTCTCTCGATCTGACTACGCTTTTGACCTAGCAAGGTCTTAACAGCTTCACCGGACTACTTATAATATGTTATAATTATTATTCGGTGTGCTAATAGATGTGAAAACCAGACCAATGCTAATAATTTCAATATATAGATAAGGAAATTTAAATAATTCAAACTATTTGGGGGTTGATGCTGCTCACGTCCGTAGGCTTTACCCTCGAGACCCTACACGTGAACCCCGGGTGGTGCTAAACGAGCAGCTTTTGCCGGGCGGTAGGGCCACGCTGATGCTATAACTGGTTTCAGCATAAATGGGTCGACTCGTCCGGGGTAGTACCACCCTCTCACAGAAAACCGACGTGAAGTAGCAGTGCTTACACTGTTGCATTTCGTTCGGTCAGTGAGTTGCCGGAGGCCCACCTCCCTCCCCCCAAACATGAAAGCGGCTTTAAATGTAAATATACCCCAAGGGGGTACCAGCACGTCTCGTGATGGAGAATACCCCCCTGAGCGTTCCCGCTCAGGCTGCCCCTCGTACTCTGGGGAGGGCAAAAAACCGCTTGCCATGACGAAAGGCAAAGGCAAACGTAAGTCTACGGCACCCCCTTCCACGTTTTGCGTGGACTTTTGCAACATCAGGGGAATCCACTCAAACATCAACTCCGTCCACCACCACCTCAAGACGGAGAGGCCGGCCTTGTTTTTTTTTAACGGAAACTCAAATATATTCCCCTGCAGACGTCGCCTACCTGACGTATCCCGGCTACAAAATTGAGCATGCTTTCGTGCCTCGGGCTAGGGTCTGCGCGTTTGTTAGGGAGGAGATATGTTTCCGTCGCCTTGCCAATCTTGAAGGTAAAGAGCTTTCACTACTTGTTCTCTGTGTGGACTGCGTCGACCATCCACGCGTCTATGCATGTCTCTACCGATTCCATAGCGGTAATGCCTAGACAGAGCGTCTCATGGAGCACGTCCTAATGGCGACTGACATCGCTCTTCAACAATTCCCTTCCGCTGAGATCGTGGTTCTTGGCGACTTTAACGCCCATCATGCCGAATGGCTAGGCTCACGTACCACCGATCACGCGGGGAGATCTGTTTTCGACTTTGCTTTGGCGTCCTCCCTAACGCAACTGGTTACCTCGCCTACGCGGATCCCTGATGTGGAGGAACATACGCCTTCCCTGTTGGACTTTCTGCTGACCTTTCATCCGTACAGCTATCGAGTTACCGTTGGTGCCCCTTTAGGCTCTTCGGACCGGAATAACGTATCTCTCTCGCGCCCACAACGCCCGCGATCAGCGGGCTGCCGCCGAGTTTGGCACTATAGGTCAGCAGATTGGGATAGCATGCGAACTTTCTTCATCTCTTTCCCCTGGGGGCAAGTTTGCTTCTCACTGGACGGTCTTGATGCTGTCGCCAAAGCCGTAACCGACGCCATACTACAAGGAATGGACCTATTTATTCCTAATTCCGTAGTACCCGTCGGTGGCAAAACTCAACCCTGGTTTGGTCATTCCTGCGGAATGGCTAAACGCCGGAAGCAAAAATGCTACCAGGCCTGGGTTGACGCGATGGTGTCTAAGGATGTAAATACCAGTGCTCTCAAAAAGGAGTATAATGTTGCCTCCAGGTCTTCTTACAAAAGAGAGATTGCTCTAGCAAAGTCCGCCTTCATTGGCAGAATTGGTGAGAAACTGGTTCGTCTTCCCTCTGGAACCTCGGGCATTCTGGTCTCTCACCAAAGCTGCCCTAAGGAACTTCAGTCTCCCATCGTTCCCACCATTGCGGAAGGAAGACAACTCGTTGGCCTACGGCGCAAAGGACAAAGCCGAACTGCTTGCCTGCTTTTTTGCGTCGAACTCGACTCTAGATGACAGGGGGAAGTCTCCACCGAACTTAGCGCGTTGCAAAAGCTGCATGCCCGATGTGCAGTTTTTGCAAAAATATATACGTAAAAAGCTCTTCTCTTTAGACATCAGAAAGTCGAGTGGACCTGACGGGATTCTCGCAATTGTGTTAAGGATATGTGCTTCGGAACTGGCTCCAGTTCTTGCGCGTCTTTTTCGGCACTCTTATTGTACAGGCGTTGTGCCAGTATCTTGGAAGTCTGTGCACCCGATCCCAAAAAAAGGTGATTGCTCAGAGCCGTCGAACTATCGGCCAATCGCCATCACTTCCTTGCTTTCCAAAATAATGCAGTCCATTATAAACTACCAGCTCTTGAAGTACCTAGAGGAGAACCAGCTTATTAGCGACCGTCAATATGGCTTTCGCCAACGTCGCTCAGCTGGTGATCTTCTAGTCTTCTTGACATGTCGATGGGCGGAGGCAGTAGAAAGCAAGGATGAGGCCATTGCCATAAGTTTAGACGTAGCGAAGGCTTTTGATCGGGTTTGGCACAAAGCGTTTCTGTCGAAGCTTACTTCCTTTGTACTTCCCGAAAATTTATGCAACTGGGTATCTAGCTTTCTCACTGGTCGAAGCATAAAAGTGACAGTCGATGGTGCGAGCTTTGAATTGAAACCTGTGAATGCTGGTGTCCCACAAGGCTGTGTATTATGCCCTACTCTCTTTCTTCTGTATATCAATGATATGTTGCAAGTTAGCAACATTCATTGCTATGCAGACGATAGTACTGTTAATGTTCTATATACTGGCCGGGCTAATATTTCCCGGGAACGCGTCGTTGAGTGCCGGAATCAACTTTTGTCTGAAATGGAGACGTCACTCGAACACGTCTCGCATTGGGGTACTAAGACACAAGTTTACGCATTTACCGCGAAAAAGATCAAATTTGACGTAATGCCCAGCTTTCAGGGAGTCCCCTTAGTCGCCAAGCCCAGTATTGGTATCCTCGGCGTTGACATATCGAGTGACGTTCAATTTGGCGGTCATTTGGAGAGCAAAACATTGTTGGCCTCTAAAAAACTAGGTGTCCTTAATAGGGCAAGACAGTATTTCTCACCAGAACACCGTTTACTACTCTATAAAGCGCAAGTCCGCCCACACATGGAATATTGTTCTCACCTTTAGGTTGGAGTCTCAATATCAACTGCTTCCGTTTGACCACATCCAGCGTAGAGCAGCTCGAATCGTTGGCGACGAGGTATTATCCGATCGGCTCGACTCATTGGCACTGCGTAGGGACATCGCATCTCTTTGCGCTCTTTATCGCAATTTACCACGGAGAGTGTTCAGAGGAGTTGTTTGTACTTTTACCTGCCGCTACATTCCACCATCGTACTACCCGCCTGAAACTTAAATTTCATCCACACCACCTCGATGAGTGGAGGTCTTCCACGGTGAGGTTTTCAAGGTCGTTTCTGCCTCGTACTGCGACCTTGTGGAATCGACTCCCAGCGGCGGTGTTTCCAAGCAACTATGAATTGCAAACCTTCAAGAAGCGAGCGTACACTTTTCTTAAATGCCGGCAACGCACTTGTGATTCCTCCGGTGTTGCAAGTGTCTATGGACGGCGGTGATCACCTACCATCGGGTGACCCGTCTGTTCGTTTGCCCCCTATAATATAAAAAAAAAAATAATTAAAAAAGAACACATTTATCTCATTATTTTGAGTCGGCAGTCCTCATGATTGTTTTAACTCTTTTTACCTGATCTTATGACTTTATGACTTTATGACTTAATTGTAGTTGCCCTAAATTAAGGGACAGCCCCTTGATTCACAACTCTAGATTTCACTATTCTTTATAGAGGTCGAACTCGCAAACTTTTTAAGTGACATTACAACTACACTTTATAAAACAATTAGCTTATGCTTGCGGTTTCGTTTACGTTAACGTAAATTTAATTTGCACCGGGAGCAGTACATTTTTTTACATGAAAGATGTTTTTTTTATTTATTTTCTTTGTTTTATTACAAAATCGAAAGATCATCGTTGAGGCGTAAAAGCATATGAAACAAACTCTCTTTCCCATCTAGTTAGATTATTTGTATTCAGGTATATCTATCTATTCAGTGTTAAATAGTCAATTTATCGAGAAAGACTATAGGCTATTGCATCATCACGCTAAGACCAATAGGAGTGAAACACCAATGACCAAACTCACAAACTTTACCTCTTTATAATATAAGTATAGATAATATATGGACAATTGTTTAGAATAGAACTTTCCAGAAGAATCGAATACGCTATAAATCCAATATTTGTATTTCACTCGCAGCTACCGTTTTTGTGCGACAATGCAAATAGAAAATGTCAAACCCGATATTAAAAGCATTGATCTTAATCAAATTAAATCATCCCATCAACATAATGAAATTTGTTTGTCTGTTAGGCTATCTAATTTTTTAACATCGTTTAAGTAATAAATATTCTGTATAAAAAGGTCCTGCTGTAATAAAAGAAATCCTAAAAGTCAACCACAGCACCACTAACCTGTACAAACACAAAAATTCCATCAAAATATGTCTAGCCGTTTAAGAGTTTAATCACATTCACACGGACAGAAGAATATATATGTAAAGAAGATTATTATAGTATATTTCATAGTACATTAATACTTTAAAATATTTTAAATCCCAAAGTTTTAGTCCTATAATTATCCCCGCAATACAGTCGTAAAAATTAATCGTGTCATTTCTGAGAAAGTTGTACACAGAAATCTTAAAAAAAAAAAAAAAACAAATAACCTTTAATTATGAAGTCTAATAACAATTATGAATTAATCACAGTTTAGAGTAGAGTGAAACTGTCGTCGTCGACTAGTGAATAACAGAACGGAAATTAAAATCGGTAAAACAAATCGCCAATATTTAAGTTCGCTTTATTACATCGTGAGGAAATTAGAAAAAAACGGAACTTTGTTGGGATTAAGGTCAGTGAACAAGATGGAAACCAGTAGTATGACTTCATAGTAATATGCATTATAAGATGTATGTATAAACACAGTGTTTTGGTTACTATATTTATATACTTATAACAGTACAAAGTGACGCCAATTTGTAAGCATAATGTAGTAATTTAAACGGCAAGAGATTGATATACTATCGAGAATCAGCACTCTCTTGTCGGCTTGCGAACGATATAGGAACTTGATAAATACTATTCGAACCCGAAACCGGATAAATTAAAAGTCTAAGCGCAAGTAGTGTATGGTAGTCGCAATCTAGTTGGACATACAAAAATACACGTACATATTTCCTTATTTATATATAAATGTTTTTTTATCAATCCCACATAAATTGAAACAACGTTCAAACGCGTCGATTTATGCGTCTATTATTGCTTCAATTAACCTTTCCAAGATTGCTTCGTATACATATATTTCTGAGCGTGAGAAAATTATTTCCCGACCCTGACCGTATTTGTTTTTTTTATATATTCCCTAAGCATTTCTTTTGATGAAGTCATTTTAAATATTCGACTTGGAATATGTATTCAAAAGGCACAAACACGATTACAAAATCTCAACTTCTAAATAAACCAACGCAACAGTAACGGCGCGGCGCTGCGGCGTCCCGTTGCCCTTTCCGACGGAGTGGAGTCTCTGAGCACAAAGATCGGACGGAATGGTTGTTCTACAAAAATAACCCTTACACCATACGACATTAAGTAGCCTCCGAACGCAAATATCGGATCGGAGACGGTAACCGGTTCCAAGAGGCTGTTTCACTACCGAACTACGCAAAGCCACGTATAATATGTATATTAAACTTTATTTACGATAACACAGCTTTGTTCGGCGCATAAATATAGACAGTTAGAATTCAATACCAGTTTATTTAGACCTCTATAACCCAAGAAATTTTACTATGACATGAGATCATTATTAAAAATCATGATTGAACTTAACTTTATTAAATTGTTTTACATTAAAAATAGTGACCGTTCTTGTAAGGTTTCCTGTCAATAAATTAAGATTTAGAAATTAAATGAGGATGGCCGATAAATCTAAAAGTTTATTGACTTAGAGATGAGAAAGTCAAAAAAGTCTCAAGGAAGTTACATATTAAAGATTATAATAACACGTTTAACTTAACTGTAAATTTCTTCAAGTTTGAAAAATAAATTGTCTATTCATAACAATTGAATAATAAAAAAGAATACTTAAATGCTACATCTCCAATTTATTCAGCTTGTTTTAAGGGTAGCTTCATTCTATATTCTATATGTGTGTATGCCCCTGGCTATTATCGGCCACAGCGACTGCTTCAACTCCAAAGCTTTGCTATGGGACTTAGTCTAAATAATAGAAGTTAATCCTGATAAGAGTGCCGCAATACTCTTCGATCCCACGAAACGCACTAATAAATTTGAGCTCATCAGGCTATACGGAATCGATATCCCTTGGGTCGAAGAGGTCAAATATCGGTGTTACATTAGATAAACATTTAAAGTTCAATTCACGTATAGACAGAGTGCGAAACAAAGCCGCTATGGTCTTGGGTCGCCTCCATCCGTTACTTTGACATAAGAGTAAGATGTCCCTCAGACACAAGCTCACTTTGTATAAGACGTGTATCCGTCCCGTGATGACATATAGCTGCCCCGTTTTTGCGCATATGTCCAAAGATAACTTTGATAAGCTGCAGGTTCTCCAAAATCGTGTTTTACGTAAAGTGACCGGTGCCCCGTGGTACATCCGGAGAGTCGATCTCCATAGAGACCTAGAGATCCCTTCTATCTGGGCGTACGTAAAATTACTTACGATTTGTTATTTTGAAAAAGCCGCGAATCATCCCAATCCGTTAGTGGTATCCGCCGCAAACTATGAACCCGTACCTAACGCTGTGCGTTATAAAAGACGTCCGCGATGCATTTTTACCGACCCTCCTGATTTAATCACGTCAGCGAACGATCATTCAGCCTGTCCCTCGAAACAGAGCGTGTTCACGCCCACACCCGCGTAAACTCAGATCATACCGCCGTGGTCTGGGGGTTAATTTCACTCCCGCACACCAGATTAGGCCTCCTACGGCAGCGGCTCAAGCCTAGGTTCGATCCCTCGGTAGGGAGCCCTTGAGTGCGTTGCTTGCGCGATACGGTGACACATAAATATACATCACTGCTACAACACTATACGATCACCCCCACCCACGTGCACGCCTACACGCTTACACATGAAAGTGGAACGGTTTACTTTTTTCCCTTATCGAACTGAAAAACTCTCAATTTTCCGATAGTAAATATATGGAGGAGTTGTTGAGGCGTGTATGCTTGGTACACATATACGTTTCAACAACTCATACACATATGAACAGTTAGCTAGGTCAGCTAAGATAGGTCGCGATTTTGCATGCAACAGGCAACAGCCAAACCGAGGTGTGCCGTGCACCCTTGTGCTGGTTGCCATAATAAAATCGGCTGAGTGCCTTAAGCGCTCGCCTTAGTAATCCGGTGAAGCTGTTAAGACCTTGCTGGGTCAATAGCGTAGATATTTCGAAAATAAAAACAGTCTAAATCGGAATCCATTAATTCAAAGAAGTCAGGTATGCAAGAAATATTACAGTGCACAAGAGTAAATGCAAACTCGTCTTCTTCTTTTTTATTTTTTTTTAATATCATACAGGAGGCAAACGAACATGCGGGTCACCTGTTGTTAAGCGATCACCGCCATCCATAGACACTAGCAACCCCAGAGGAGTCGCAAGTGCGTTACCAGCCTGTGTTTGGGGGAATGGAGAGAAAGGGAGAGGGGTTAGAGGAGAAGGGAAGGGAGAGGAGACGGGTCTTCCGCGCTCTCACTGACCGAAAGAAACGCAACAATGTAAGCACTATTATTTCACGTCCGTTTTCTGTGAAAGGGTGGTGCTACTCAGGAAGAGCCGACCCATTCATGCTGAAACCAATAATAGCTTCAGCGTTGCTTTACCTCCTACAGATCTAGCTCAGTGGATCGGAGAATCAATATAACTAGAGGAAAATTCCGATAATGTGTCTGGCTGACGGTAACTGCAGCCTTTTACAGTCACCCTTGGACATTAACCAGACCTTGCTATTTAGTCGCATCCGCGAAACTTTTTTCAACAGCTGCTTTAATCTACTTTTCCTAAGGAAATAGACTTTACACACTGAGCGAGAAGGTTTTGCTATAAGACGTCATGAAAACAAGCCATTCTCAACCAGGTTAATATTTGCCAAGGTATCGCGGTTGAGTGCACTACAACTACTTGAAGCTATTGGCTAAACACAACACACCTGTGGTCAGTAGAACACTAATGTCCTATATGGGCCAGCTGATAGAAACCCAAAGATAGTACAGCTAGACGCCTCGCTACACCTTACACTAAACTGATTAAATCGGTCATGCAGAGACATAGAACTTGATGGAAAACCTTATGTTATTCAGAGGATCTATAACAATCAATCTATCAAAATCCCTTAACAGTTAATTCTTATTCGAACCTCACAATATATTTAATAGTTTTAAGTAACATTTTTTATATAAGGGCTATACAATCACGCACGCATAGGTAACGTCCTATTGTTATCTTTACATAGTTTGCTTATCAGGCATATTGCATATACATAAAATTAGCTTTGGTATCTCTTTGTTGGTTCACATTTTTACATTATATGATTCATGTTCCTATCCATAAATTTATTTGTTAACTCATCTACATTTTATCAACCAACAATAATGCTTTTATCTTACACTAACTATTTAACTGCTGTGGTAAACTCTAAGTAATTTCAGTGCTGTAACACTTGCACTTAAAACCCTGTAGCCTATCGCTGAGACAAAAGTCCATTATGAGTACTCAACACTTATGTTATGAAGTATTATCATTTGTTTGTAATTAGTCATTTGTTAGTATGTGTTTAGTCTTTCTCATTTTATCAAGTTTCGCCTGCAGAAGCATACTATTGTGTTTCTGTCTTAAAGTACGTGGTTATCAGTACGCAAGGGCACATGGATCATTCAGATTTACTTTTCCGGAATAGCAACCTGATATAATTAACTCAAGGACTGCGTTCCTTATGAGATTAGTTTCATTTCATATGAGGAAGACTTCGTTATTTTGCCAATTCCGTGGCATAAAGAAACAGACAAGATTTACAAAGTTATTCTATTTAGACAAAAATATGAAGAATATCAAAAACTTTTACTTTTAATTTAAATTTTATGAATTTAATTTATTCTAATTAATTTTAAACTTTTAATTAATTAAAAAAAATAGATTTAACCTCGCCAGATCTCGTTAGTAATAAAATTATATTTCTATATATAACTGGGTTGTTAGATAATATCGCTAAGATATGTATTAATTTATGCATCTATCTATAGCTCGAACTCGTCAAACGCAGAATAGCACGCCGCAATACAACAAGAGTGTTTACAAAAATACTAGCTAAATTTATCGAAAATACGGGAAGAGTAGTAAAAGCATAGTAAAAAGTATTTGCTTTTTTTTTCTTGAACTGACTACGCTATTGACCTAGCAAGGTCTTAACAGCTTCATCGGACTACTTAAAGAAGTATTTGCAGACAATATAGTTGCAAGAATAATATGTATGTATTTGAAGACAGAAAGTTATTGGCATGTTGAAATGATAAATACAATAGTCACAAATCCTGGACGAGTGTATCTCGATATATGATCCAAGGATAAACCTTTCTCATAATCTACAATCAGTCAAAAAGGTCAATAACTTGAAGCTTAAATGGACAAATCAGCTCTCGTTTCCTTACCACAGAACAGGTATAAAACTTGTTTACAAAACCAGGAATAGAATCCAAAACCTCGGTCACGACGCTTATCCAATAAACCATCACGTTGCCGCGGTTGCCCTCTCGGGCTGGTGCCATGTGCTAATAAAAACCGGTCTTAGAGCGCTTTATATTCCACGATTTTTGTTTTTATGTTTGAGCGTAACTTTAACTTCAGTTTTGTCGGTATTTAAATTTATATATTTTCACTTAACTAGTAAAACTGTAAATTCGCCTTTATAAACTACTAGCCCCTGCCCGCGACTTGGACCGCGTAGTAATATTTACTTTAGGCTAACGATAACACGCAGCGGAAGCTCTCAAGAGGAAAAAAAATCCCGATTTTGAAACATTTTTAATTGCTGCTCCACTCCTATTGGTCGTAGCGTGATGATGATATATAGTTTATAAGCATCCTCGATAAATGAGCTATATAATACTGAAATAATTTTTAAAATCGGACTGGTAGTTCCTGAGAGTGCCCTCTACAACGTCACAACGTCACAAACTTCACCTCTTTATAATATTAGTATAGATAAATTCTTCATAAGAATAAAACTTTTATAGATTACTAGCTGTGCCAGCGACTCCGTTCGCATGGAATCTAATATAAAACAACAGTGACTAATAAAATCAGCTGAATGTATTTAGGCCATTTACATACATATATACTTTATCTCCTACTTAAGTCGCGTCGTCATTAAAATTACAGTAATTTGTGAACCGATTTTAACTAATTCAAGAATGTTACTCCACGGCATGCTTTATTTAAGGATCTACATCTTGTCGTGAACACAGTACCTTAGCAGTGATGAGTTTTCAAATAAACACTCTTATTCATATGTATAGATTATTTTACTTAACAATATAATTTTTTTAACGAATAATATCTCATATGGTTATTTCATTGAATTTTATTTCCTAATATATGCTAAGATGGCAAGTCCAGAAGATGATTAGCTTTCTAAGGGAGCTGCCGAAACGTACTAGCTTACTCATAAAATACTTAGGTGCTCTCGGAGGCGTATTGTGCTTATCCAATAGCGTTTAAGTGAATATGAAATATGTTCACTGATAAATATATTAAATTCGTATTTAAAATATATTATACAGCTTACTAATGAAAAGAGAGGTCACCTATATTAATACAGCCTCCCGGGTTTTTCGAAATCTTGTACGTGCAAAATGTGTGTAGTGTAGAAAACAAATAAATATAAAAAAATATCTACTTGACTACAAATTTCCTCGATTGTAGGGAACCTTTTAGACCTTAGAAAATAACCTACCACCTTGTAATAATTTTAACACAATATTTTCCGTCACTGAAAACTCAGGCACACTTTACAATTGGAATCTGGTGACACCACCATATGGACACTAAGTGAGATTAATTGTAACATTTGAGAAGTACATGTAGGTGATCGAGCATGGCAATTGTATGTGAGTGGATTGCAAATATGCTAGTGTAACCCACACCATAGTGGCACGATTAGGAGTGTCACATTTCAGTAATAAAGCTGGATAAGATACTACACGTGACTGGATTGTTATTACCACATGTGGTGATAAACTAATCAAAGTAAGTCATCAGTTTATATATATCCGGCTATAGAGATTCTTGCAGGTCGGCATGACAACGACGACCGTCAAGAATTTTACATCTCTCGACTGCTACCGTTTATTTAATTGCTTTCACTTTGTCAAATAACAATAAAATATAAAAAAAAACGTCGTGTCGTCATCGTATCGGCCCGTGTAAAAGCACTTCACTACTAGACTACGCGAAACGTGTTTCTACTATTATGATTGGAGGTACAATTTATGCATATTACTTTTTGTTTCTGGTCGCCAGTTACAAATGAAACTCAGATGTAGGTAAGGTTCTATTCGTAGCAATTACTTGGAAGGTTTCTACGTAATTTGTTGCTTGGAAAGCTCTAGTTTATTCGAATGAAATCGTCGTGTGACGAACAGAGATTTACTTTCCCACGGAATATGATTTTTATTTCGTTCACAGGGCGAAACAGTTCGCTTTCACGCGCGGTATCAAATTTAAATTAACATGTAGGTCCTGTGAAAGCACTTACTACATTATTAATATACCTTTATAATTATTTTAAAATCGTGATATATTACAATTTAAACAGAAGCATTACCATTATAAAAATTAAATCTGATACTCCAATTTTCTTGCGACAATTGCGTTGCTGTAGCATGAGAACTTTTTTGCTTTAACATGTGTAGTCCGGTGAAGCTGTTAAGACCTTGCTAGGTCTATAGCGTAGTCAGTTCGAGAAAAAAAAATGCTTTAACTTGCCTAATGCCTTTTAATTTTTAATTTTAATTTCGCCATTGCTACTTAAGACACATAGAAGAACATAAAGATAAATAATTTAATTATTTTGATATATTTTCTGCCTCTAAATGAAAGTGTTGTCAACATTGGTTCAACCATTGCTGAGACTGTCCTGGATAAACAATGGATCATTCATTGTTACTTATACGTGTAAATTATATAAAGTAACTATCATACCTAGTAGGCAGACGCTATCTAGTCACAGATTATAAAAAGTCATAAATAAAAGAAAATTGGCTGAAAATTTAATTTATATATTTCCTTAAATGACATAAAGAAAATTAAAATATGTGATGAGAAAGTTATTTAAAAAATCTACATCTCAACCATTGAGACACACTGGGAACAACGATAGTTAAGAATAAATCAGGTAACCTCATAAATATACAAAAATAAAAAACATCAAAAACATATGCACACATAAGTTTTATGTTGATGAGCTTTATTCTTGCTTATATAAAAAAAAATTCTTTTTTTGAAGGCGAAAATTTTATATCTCTCTTCGAGACATGTCACGTTTCTTACGTTCACAATATCTGTATAATAAATACTCACTATAGTTTTTATCATTTAGAAAAAAATAAATACAAATGATATCTATATTGAAATCTTTATTTTAAAATGTGAAGAAAAAGCTTTATTTCTTTTTAATATGGTCGAATTTCGGCTACTGGACAACTACGAGTAAATTAAATCTTGTTATAAACTTTTTAATAAGCTTTCGAATTTATACCGTGGGATACTGTGTTCGGAGAAATATCCACATTAATATAATCTATAATTAGCGTTCTTTATAATATAATATTGTATATTTTATTTCGGGCAATAGACTAATACACTATATTTTATAAGAGCATTATATTATTTGAAAAAAAAAGAATGTGGTGTCGTGAGACACCAGGTAGGAACGAAGTTCCTTCGGCTAATGTAAAATCGACACAATTTGCAAAAATAAAATCGTGCTCAATTTTATGTAATCGTAATTCAAATTATCAATTAAAATAACAAAATATGTCTCTTTATTTTTGTTTGACAACATAAAATTACATAGAAATAGAAATAATTACAAAAAAGGAGAAAGAGAAAGGTATTATACACTACTCGCTTGTGTATACGACTGTCGCGCCTGCGCACGTCTCATTTAACGGTTTTATTCCACGCACTTTTCGGTTTTACTATCACATTTTTTTTCAGTTCGGTCGAGCAGCAAAATCCCTATCTCCTCCAAGCCTGCCGTAAGGAACTTCGTTCCAATAATCTACATTCTTTTTTATATAATTTTAATGATACGCATCAACGCTAATATACTGCGTTCATGATAAAACCTATTCAAGAAAATTATAATGCATATCTTTGAATAACATATGGCCACTGTTTCATTAAAATCAGTACGGTCTATCAAAAGTTATTGTAGTTTTAGTGAGGACGTGACTTAGGTATCTATAGATGAGTAAATGCATTTAATACATTTAGTTGACTTTACAAAGTACCTTCAGAAATTAACAACTAATTCCTTTTTAGTCGCCCCTCCCGGTATTATGTTGGTCATTGATTGTGATTATCGAATTCTGTTGCCACTTTAGCCCTTTTTTGGACATATCATGACCAAGCGTTCAATTAACCCTTCGAGGCGGCTCTTACGGACATCAAAGGGTGACGGTACCTGAAAATAATTCTACTAATGATTGTCAGCCAATAAAATATTAGACCAAATGCATTGTAATATTTACACATATAAATTATGTTTCCTTATATTCACAAAACAACTCTCTCCGTTGGTCTTTTTCTAATGTGGTTAGAACTCAAATCTCAATGAATCAATATACAGTATTCTTTTTTAAATCGTAAGTGTGATCTCTGGTTAGGTTTTTATATATGTTTTGTTACATCACGCAACGTATAATACATGATATGACCTTAAATAGAAGTAGACTCAAAATGTCACACACTACCTTAACCATAAAATATTGACCAACATAATCAATCAATCAAAAACAGCTGTATAGTGACATTAATAACAATGATATTGATATCTTTAATTGCTCATTCAGTAAATATCGCTCTGTTTAAATTATATACGTGATGATCTTATGTTTAACTATAATTTTCATTCAAATTATTTTATTAAGATAGTACTGAAAAAAAAATATGGCGCAATATGTGCACATCTGTAAAGATTTTATACACTGTCCCGAACTTGTAGGTTTTTAGATTTAAGTAATATTTTGTGAGAGCATCGCTGATGTGCTAAGGAAATAACTCATAAATATATTTATAAATAAATCAGTCAATCAATCAAACATACTTTATTTAATTTAGGCCATAAGAAAGCACTTTAAAGCTTCAAAACTACCACCGTTTCGGAAAACAACCCATTTATCGAGAAAAATCAGCAAAAAACTAGAGGTTTATCTTCTTAAGATTTATTTAGTATACATTACACGTAATAATCGTTTTAGTGGATGCACAGATAGGAATTCATTCCAAACATCACCGTCGTTCACATATTGATCTACTCTATAATGCTGTAGATAATAATTTGAAACAGAATTTGTTAGAAAACAGTACCATAAATCTAATTTTGATACTTAGGTCACAGCGACTATTTTTATTCTACAAATAAAACCGAAACCATATTAATGCGATTTACAGAATATTAATCTCATTCGAAATAAATCATTTTGTCGCAATAAATCAGCTTGTTAGCCTTTTACAACATATTTATTATCATTATTTAATAAATAGTGTCTACAAAAATTTCATATTTAAATGTAAAATAAACTGTGTAAAGATATTTAAAGAAATGCCAAGCAATTACTATATACGTCACGCGATAATAAAGAACTTTGTTAATATTTACATTCATTTTTGGAATTCCAAACACCATTATAATTTAATGATCCAGACTTATATAAGTTTTTAACAATAATAATTTTTATAAAAGCTACGCGATTATCTAAATTGAAGTATTTCTATTTTACACAATATTACAATTTTTAGAGCAATTTGTAATTTTTATAAGCTATGATATAAAAATAGATGAAGCCGGATCTCATATGATTTTAGGATACATATGGTACACAGTTTTGGAAATATCATATTTGTCATCAGTGTACGCTGTAATGTAATTATGACACGTATTTGGGAACAAAAATAGATTAACAGAGAGAAGTATATTTGATTAATGAAAGTAAAATACTTTGATTTAAATTATATCAGGGCTATATAAATCATTTTCAACAAATAAATAAGTAAATCACGTTTTCGTGTGTGTGAAACAGCATTATATCGAGTATAATGCCTGGTACACACGTAAAGATATATCGTAGCGGTTTCAGACTATACCATAATTATTAAAGGATAAACGAGGTTACATAGTTTAATCTGCTGGGTTTAGTTACTCGATTAGTAAAAATCAGGACGCTGTAATGACAGAAGTAATAAGTCCCCAGGAAAGATTATCTGGTACACTGCTATTTATAACTACAGGTCGTTCCTATGCATGAATAAAGTTTTCTACAATACTATAACAACAAGCTCTTAACCAAATCATTCCTGAAACCTGTGATGCTTTGGTTTACGAGTATTTTAGTGCGAGCATTGTACTCTTTGATTTGTTCTTTCAAAAGCAAGTTTCGCTTCTGTAGCTTTCTATAACTTCCAATTATTCGCGGTGTTCATCTCGTTCGTCTTCCGACATAGACAGCGAGATCCATGCGTGCGCCTGAAAGCGAGCTCTTTGACGAACGATGTCGAACTGAGCAGCCGCGGTCCACATGTTCAAAACAGTGCAAACACAATCGACAGCGATTTATCTATTTTCTTATCTATCTATTATCTCTTGAGGGCTTCCGCTGCGTGTTTAGCGTTAGCCCAAAGTATCTATTCCACGCGAATGAAGTCGCGGGCAGAGGCTAGTCGTAAATAAATTGTAACTGTTGCCGATGAATGATAATCTGCGTCGATTTTTCATACACAAAATCGATAAATCTACCGTAATTGGTTTGCACAGATTAATCGCTACGATATATTGTTACGTGTGTAGCAGGCCTTACTAGCGACAAGCTCTCACTGCGGGCTAATTGAGATCGCGACGTGAGAGATAAAGGCGTATGGTGGAGACAGTTTTAATATAACAGCTGTATGTTTCCAGAGAACTGTTTTGATAAGCGAATTCCGACATCTCTATGTTGTGTTGCACCTGCAGTATATTAATTTCATTTGTATTTACTTATTCAATTCTTACGATCATGGTGACTAATTTGCTAATCTAGATATCTAGAGGGAAAGCATTGTAAATAAATCGTTGACGCATTTGTGGGAGTTGTCACGTTTTTTTATTATTCGAAATGAAAACGCAGTTGACCTGGGAAGGTCTTTGCAGCTTCACCGAACTATTGAGGCGAGCGCTGAAGGCACTCAGCCGATTCGGGATGTTTGGACGACTAACTCAAGGGTGCACGGCACACCTCGGCTTGGGCTGTCGCCTGTTTTGTGTAAAAATCGCGACCTATCTGGGCTAACCTAAGCTAAGCTATCTATATATACGTATATGAGTTATTGAAACATGCATGTGTACCAAGCATGTGTGCCTCAACAACCTCTATATGTGTTTTGTGTCGGAAAAAATCCTCTAAACTATATAGGATAGGATAGGGGAAAATAAAGGTAGAACTCTTTGTCGCTTATTTCTCTGAAAAAGAAAAACAGTGTGTAAACGTGTAGGCGTGAACGTGTGTATAGGTGATGTGTGTGATGTTGTAGCAGTGATGTAAGGGTTTGTGTTACTGTATCGCGTGAGCAGCGTACTCAAGGGCTCCACGCCGAGGGAACGGACCTAGGCTTGAGCCGCTGCCGAGGGGGGCCTAATCTGGTACAGGGAGTTGTCACGTCATCTTCATCATCATTATCAGGCCGTAAGAAACCCATTGTAGGGACATAGGCCTCTTCCCAAAGGAAGATATGGGCATAACTATAAATTAATGGCGATTTCAAACTTTAAGTAGTACTACAAGCACATTTCTCAGGTTCAGGTTTCCTCAAAATTTTTTCTTCACCGTCAGCCGACAGTGTTACCAAATTAAATTAATAAATTGTATGTGAATTTCGAGATAATAGAACACAACAAAGGTTCTAAGGTGTTCTCAAGAGATCTGGCTATAGGGCAAAGCCAGCTGACGAGGCTGAAGTCCAGGGATGGCAACATTGTTTCGTCCAAACCAGAGATTTTAGGAGAAATCGAGAAATTCTATGGGCAGTTACACACGTCGACATCGAAACCAGTTGGTAGCCCAGCTATAGACCCAAGAGCTGAACTGATTCCGAATTATACCGAAGATATCCCGGACGTCAGCATGTACGAGATTAGTATGGCTCTTAAACAGCTGAAGAACAATAAAGCACCTGGTGATGATGGAATTACGGTGGAGCTTCTGAAAGCGGGTGGAATACCGGTGTTGAAAGTCCTTCAGTGGCCCTTTAACGTTGTCATACTCGAGGGTACTACGCCACAAGCATGGCACAGAGGCGTGGTGATATTATTTTTTAAGAAAGGTGACAACACACTTCTTAAGAATTACAGACCCATCACGCTTCTGAGTCATGTTTATAAGCTGTTTTCGAGAGTCATCACGAATCGTCTCGCTCGCAAGCTCGACGACTTCCAGCCACCCGAACAAGCCGGTTTCCGGAAAGGCTATAGTACTATAGACCACATACATACGCTGCGGCAGGTTATACAGAAAACCGAGGAGTATAATCAGCCTCTTTGCTTGGCGTTTGTGGACTATGAGAAAGCCTTTGATTCGGTTGTGATATGGGCGGTGCTGGAGGCTCTTCAGAGGTGCCAAATCGACCATCGGTACATCAAGGTGCTAAGGTGTTTGTACGAAAACGCCACCATGTTAGTTCGACTCCAGAATCAGAGCTCGAAACCAATTCAACTGCAGAAAGGTGTGAGACAGGGAGATGTTATATCTCCGAAACTGTTCATAACTGCGTTGGAAGATGTCTTCAAGCTTCTGGAGTGGGATGGACTTGGCATTAACATAAATGGTGAGTACATCACCCATCTTCGTTTCGCCGACGATATCGTGGTCATGGCAAAATCTCCGGAGGACCTTGGCACGATGCTAGATAGCCTCAGTAGAGTTTCTGAACGAGTGGGCCTCAAAATGAACATGGAGAAGACAAAAGTCATGTTGAATAGCCACGTAGTGTCCACCCCAATAATTATTGGGAATTCTACACTGGAAGTTGTTAACGAGTACATATACCTAGGACAAACTATTCGACTTGGTAGGTCCAACTTCGAGAAAGAGATAAATCGCCGAATCCAACTTGGTTGGGCAGCGTTTGGGAAACTCAGAACTGTTTTCTCTTCCTTAATACCCCAGTGCTTGAAGACTAAAGTCTTCAACCAATGCGTGTTGCCAGTGATGACTTACGGCACTGAGACGTGGCCGCTAACTGTGGGCCTCATAAGAAAGCTCAATATCACCCAACGAGCGATGGACAGAGCAATGCTCGGGGTTTCTCTACGTGATCGAATCAGAAATGAGGAGATCCGGAGGAGAACTAAAGTTGCTAACATAGCTCACCGAATATCGAAGTTGAAGTGGAATTGGGCAGGGCACATAGCTCGAAGGACTGATGAGCGATGGGGCAAAAAAGTCCTAGTGTGGCGACCACGCACCGGAAAGCGCAGCGTGGGACGGCCCCCCACCAGATGGACCGATGACATTATAAAGGTCGCGGGGAGCCGTTGGTTACAAGCGGCACAGAGCCGTACGCTGTGGAGAACGTGTGGTGAGGTCTTTGTTCAGCAGTGGACGACTATAGGCTGAGATGATGATGATGATGATGAATTTCGAAAATATCGTTGGTATATACGAGGGTCCGAACTTGTGAACATCGTGATATTCCACAGATTAAACCATTAGACCATAACGACCAAAGCTATAAATGTATAAAAGTAGAAAGCGAGCTAAAGGATTTTCCTGATTCTTAAAGCAAATATGAAAGAATTTCTATAAAAGAAGATAAAGTTTAAAAAAACCAGCAATGTAGCCGAATCACAGAAACGGACGCGACATAACGCGATGAATCACGAGTTATAGAGACATGCGTACGCGCAGTTTACGTTGTAAGCTTCAGATTACAAAAACCGTGATTCATGTCCGTGTTGTATTGTTGTTATGTGAGATTTCTATAATGTTATGTTTGCTTTTGTTTACCCAACATCGGATGAGTCGCCACTGAAATCACGCGTTAAATTAAAACATATCATGTACCGAACTATGAACCTCAGTATGACACTGATTAATTTATAAATTACTAGCTAATGCATACACGCGTTGCTGTGGCTTAGTTAGGACATTTGTAGTGGTAGAGCCACGCTGAAGCTATTATTGGTTTCAGCTTGAATGGGTCGGCTCGTCCGGGGTAGCACCACCCTCTCACAGAAAACCGACGTGAAGTAACAGTGCTTACATTGTTGCGTTTCGTTCGGTCAGTGAGAGCGCCGGAGACCCATTTCCCCTCCCTTCTCCTCTTCCTTCCCCTCCTCCTTTCTCTCCATTCCCACAAACACAGGCTGGCAACGCACTTGCAACTCCTCTGAGGTTGCTAGTGTCTATGGACGGCGGTGATCGCTTAACAACAGGTGACCCGCATGTTCGTTTGCCTACTATATGACATAAAAAAAAATGCTTAAAATTAATACATTGTATAAATACACCTAGAAATACACACCTTTATATTTACACACACATAAACACACTCACATGTTCAAAAATCACGCATAGGAGTTTATAGTCTGTCATATATTGGATTTCATATTTTGTTCATAATCTTGTGTTATTTGACTCTATATTGTGTAAATTTGGCGGGGTTTTACGTAATATAATAGTTTATTGTGCATAAGTGAAGTGAATGGAAAATAATTCAGCTGAGCATAAAATTCTGAGATGCCACAAAAACTCCCTGGAGGGTTCTAGCAAGAGATCCACCATCTTGTTAGAGTATTGATTCACACGATGCTTAATATTGAAATTATCGCACGACGCTTGTGATATTATTGACTACGTGACAATGGCAGTAATAATCGGAAGGATTTATTGCTAAAAATAAAGTTAAAAAAAATTCATTCATAGTAGGAGTTCATGATAAATCATAACAAGTTACATAATGTAATGATTATTAACGGATAAGCATCTATCTTTACCGAACATTTTAAAAAATCAATGGAGTTTGCGCTGGTGTATGTGATACAGTCTCAAGACTAGTACAAACAAACGTCAATGTGATCTTAAATTGGCACCGTCAGTGACATTTTAATTCTGTAAATAATTTATGTAAAACTTATTGGACAATAAATTATAAAATCTAACACTATATATATATATATATATATATATCTGAAAGCAATTCCATTTCCATATTTGAGGTGCACCAAAACCAGGTATAGTTATCTATAATATAATATAATATAATATAATATAATATAATATAATATAATATAATATAATATAATATAATATAATATAATATAATATAATATAATATAATATAATATAATATAATATAATATAATATAATATAATATAATATAATATAATATAATATAATATAATATAATATAATATAATATAATATAATATAATATAATATAATATAATATAATATAATATAATATAATATAATATAATATAATATAATATAATATAATATAATATAATATAATATAATATAATATAATATAATATAATATAATATAATATAATATAATATAATATAATATAATATAATATAATATAATATAATATAATATAATATAATATAATATATATATATTCTTATTTTTAATATAATATATATATTAAATATAATTCATATTTATATATGGAAATGGAATTGCTTTCAGATTGTAGAATACATCAAATAAATATATGATATTTTTGTAAATTATAGCTTATGTATTATTATTTTTTATACGCTACATTATTGTAAAGTTCCATCAAAATACGTTAAGTATTAGGTTTGATCCCTCGGCTTAGGTTCGATCTCTCGGTAGGGAGCCCTTGAGTTCGTTACTTTCGCGATACAGTGACACAAAAATTTACATCACTGCTACAACACTACACGATCACCCCCATACACGTGCATGCCTACACGCTTACACATGGAAGTGGAAGGGTTTTATTTTTTTCCCTTATCGAACAGAAAAACCTCTCATTTTCCGATAAAAAATATATGGAGGGGTTGTTGAGGCGTGTATGCTTGGTACACATATGCGTCTCAGCAACTCAAACATATATGAATAGTTAGCTAAGATAGGTCTGCATAAGTTTGCATGTAACAGACAACAGTCAAGCCGAGGTGTGCCGTGCACCCTTGAGCTAGTTGCTCAAATAAAATCGGCCGAGTGCCTTAAGCGCTCGCCCTAGTAGTTCGGTGAAGCTGTTAAGATCTTCCTAGGTCAATAGCGTAGTCAGTTCGAAAAAAAAAAACGTTAAGTATTTTTTGCGGAAAGAGTCAGAAATATCTACCCATCTACTACTACCAGCGGGTAGACGTTGTGCAGTCTTAATCATAAAAATAACCTTGACTTATTATATACGAAACCCTTCCTCATGAATCATTTTATCTGTTGGTCAAAATCAGTTTTGAGTTTATCGCGAACAGACAGACAAACGTGGCAGATGACTTCGTTTTATAAAATGTAGTGTTGGAACTAAAAGATACTTTGTTAAGTCAATGACTTATCAAAATAAATAAACAACTTAATACCTTGAGTTTTTGGCTGGATTTTATTCTGTCATGTAGTGGATTTTATATTTTATTCATAATCTTGTATAATTTGATTCTGTTATATTTTGTCAATTTGGTGGTGTTTTACGTAATATAGTTAGTTTATTGTGCATAGGTGAAGTGAATGGAAAATAATACCACGGAGCATGTCATAAAACTCCCTGGAAAGTTTTAACAAGGGATCCACCACCTTGTTAGAATATTGATGATTCACACGACGCTTAAAATTGAAATGATGATACGAAGCTTGTAATATTATTAACTACGTGACAATGGCAGTAATAATCTGAAAGACTGATAGCCAAAAATAAAGTAAAAAAAACCTAATACCTTACCGTCGTACTCAGATTAGGCTTATTGTAACATGTTAATCTCAATTTTGTAGGTAAAATTGAAATATTTCATTAATTTTGTTATGTATTTATAATTACTTCATATACAGGCTGATATTAAGAAGACATTACAGATGGAAAAGGTTGTATATATGAGATGGTCGGTTAAGTCAATGGATGTGTGTACAAATTAACCAAGACAGAGAACAGAGCCACGAAATTACCCGACAGCGTCCATTAAAGATATAACCCTAAATCTACTTATACCCAGCAAATAATGTAGAGGGTAGAAGATATACGGTACAATATAACACTATCATTTAATGCATGTTAACATAAGTTAAAGTGTAGTTATAATGTAGGAAATAAACCTATTAAATACTCGGATTTTTCGTAAAGCATACAATAAAAAAATGGTTAGTTTCTAAAATTCGTTCATATTCAGCCGAAATGCTCGTTTGGGAGATATGAATGTGATCATACGATATTTTTACGGCTTTTATTTGTCGAGTTATATTCTTTTAAAGAATAAATGAATTTGAATTCATTTTTATGTGACATCTGTCAGCCGACTTAGGCAAGTGCCAAATACATCTCAGTGCGACATGTATATGCATTGGCAATCTATCTCCTTAACGAATGCAAATTTAATTGTAAAAGTTTTGTTATATTATAAGTGTAATTTAAGCTTTATTTTGAAATAAAAAAAGTATTAAAAAGTAATCGATCAAAGTATTTTTTTTTTTAATAAGAGCAAATAATTTTTGAGTGTAAGTTGGATTTGATGTTTTATTGAAAATTTGTTAGATTCCAAAACCTACAATTTTAAATACAAGTACTTTTTAGAATACAATTTGATGGGTAAAAGTATTAGAATAACATATTGTATGTTTACTTTCAGACCTACTAAAGGTGCAATCAGGCATAACGTAAACGAATTTCAAAACCTCTCACCTATTTTGTTCACTAGAAGTTTTTTTCATATTATATTGTAAAGGGAAACAAGTAACAAATAACATAAAGCTAAGATTTTTCATATAACAGAAGTAGAAATAAATCACGTAGTCCTGAAGCTAGCCTTTAAAAATGACTATCTCTGAGGATTTCATTTCTCTTATTATATTTACAAAAAAAAAAAAAAAAACAATGATCACACACGTTACGTAATTTTACAAATCTACAAGACATAGAATAAAGCAAAAAGGACAAACTAAGCGAAATATTCAGAAGATAACACATATAATAAAATACAGATAAATTAGCAAATACTTCCTATAGTATTGTTTTTGTTATGGTCAAAAATATAATACATATCCATCAATACAAATCATACGGAAAATTGGATTTGGCTTTTAAAACAGAATCTCTGAAATAGTCGTATTTTTATGAGGAATAGTGACTGTTATCAGATGAATTAATATCATTTATAACTTGGTCAATAACTTATCTATTTAATTTAATAAACTAATTCGTTTCTATGTCTCTTTTGACTTTAAAGACGCTTCGCTGACTTATTTATATTTTAAAGCGCACATCTATATTCTATAATAGTAATTACTAAAATAGCTTTAAAAATAAACAAACACTCAAATCGATCTCATGGTTATAATCATTCCAATACTTAAATAAATCATAACAGCAACATCAGCCAACAAATCTTCTATCATCACATAACCTTAGACCCCCTAATATTTCCAGTTCGCGGAGGGACTACTAAGATTTTTAATTTAGATAAAAAAAAAGGAAAATAAGAGATTGCATCGTTTAACATGCGTGCCCGAGGCTTCTCCCACAGAATCGAGATACTTGGATAGACATTCATTTTATTTTTACGAAACTTAAATCTGTTGCCACCATTTGTAATAAATCAAATTATAGTATAACTTGTTACACTGCAACATTTAAATTATTTGCAATACCCTATTTTACAGCGTAATCGAAATGTGTATGAGCAATCGTACCTATTTTATTTAGTAAGCAATATCATTCTATAAGTATTTAGTTTTTAACGAAAACAAAACAGTGAACGTCTAGCACATTGCGGGTTCGCTCGTTTAATTTCGCTGATCCGTCTATCATTGAAAATAATATTTTCTATCAATTATCACTATCAACAACAAATTATCACAATACTGTTAAACATCACTACAAACCATATACAAATTTTCATTAAAATGGATATTGTCGTTCAAGCAATACTGAAATACAAACACATCTACACATTTATTATTGTACCCCGGGTACAATGTTAAAAGATGCATTTAATGAAGAAAAAAATAGCAATGTGAGCCAGAGATAACAGAGCATTTACTATATCCAGCCTAGTTAACTTTTACTTTCAAGTTAAACATTATTCTATAAAGTCGTCGTATTCCGACAACTAGACATAAAAACTTATTTTTATTTTATGGATAGCTTGATTTAAGCCAGTTAACATTGGGACTTCGTCCTTTTATTAAGGTTTATCGTATTATGATCTTATTTAACTATAAGAAAAGTAAATAACTTTATGAACGTTTCATAATAATTACAATAAAAACGTAGTCCGTTAAAACCTTGCTAGGTAAATAGTGTGTAGTTAGTTCAAGAAAAAAAAAACAATGAAAGCGAAACGACAATTTTAATATACTAGCTACTTAATAAATTGCGATCAGAATCAAGGCTCTAGAAATATTTAATAATTTTCATTTTATTAGTAGAATTACGTAATACCATATGTCTCTTCGATTATTGATAATACTTTTTAGTAAAAAAATTACAAATCCTTTCAATTCATTTGATAGTAAATTAGAGGAACTCGGTTTTGTTTTTTAAAAGTTTGTTATTAACCATCCAGTATTAATCAATTCTGTGTTGATTTTCTTGCATACGCACGTTGTTTACATCCGTGCGCTTGAAGTGATGGGAGTGTACTTATCTAGTTGTCTATTACATTGTAATAAGCTTACTATACTCTTTTATATTGTGAGATATTTTTTCTTAAATTAAATAATGATACAACGTATACTGTAAAACTCTTCGCTACTCCAACAGTTTCAGCACCTTAAACTGTAGCGGAATCAAGATAATTCTTAAACACAATCAGAAAGGATTAAAGGTTCGTGTTTACTACGCCGGAACCCACAGGTTCATATAAAACCTACATTTTGCAACGATTTAAGCCCAACTCGGGTTATAACCCTACCACCATGCTTATATAGACACTACAATAGAGTGCATTCACTATGTGCAAATGAGGTTGGTTATTGGTGACTAGAGATTAGATACTAGCACCTATAACAACCTGGCCGTCCCATATTTCAGACTTAAAATAAATAATATTTTTTAGGTAATAGTGTTAGGCTTTACAATAAAGTCCCAAACCATATTATATTTGATTTATCCAAGAAGTTGCACCTTGCACTCTCTATAGGCTGTAATAGCCTGAACGTCAGGCAGACAATGTATAAATGAAGCGTACACCTATCAATTATAGAACTAATTCATATATCACACCTAAATTGCAATATGAATTACTTTCCCGACATTCATAGCTTTAGTGAGAGATGTTAAATAAGCGATTGACGTCATAAATATAATATTAGGAGAAGATGAGATGAAAGATCGTTTCAGAGCACAAAAAGCCGTCCATAAAAAGTTTCATCGCGCGTATCAGCGAAAAAAGGGGTCGCAGAGCTAGTTAATTTATTCAGTGGTGCGATGTGTGCGCGCTCCGCCGTTTCTTATGCAAATGAAAATATTTACGACCGTCGTCGGTTTTGTTCGGTTTCATTTTGAATTAACTTTATATCATATTTAATTTTACTTCATTAGACCAAGCTTTTAGTGATGGCAGACATTGTGACGAAAACAGAATTATGGTAGGGCGTTTTTAATAACCGTCTGGAGAACCACGCTTATCCTTTTTTTATTAACATGGAGCAATCCTCATGGACACGTCACTCTCCCGAAGAAGAGAATGGGTAGTATGTGACTCGTATTCACTAAAAACCCCATAGTGTAACGGCTGCCGCTTTTAGCAGGGCAACATGGAATTGAGCCATGCCGCCACAGCGGTCAGCCCGGCGAAAGGTGCCGCCTAAGGCTAAGGACTCACGAAGTGCTTTTTACCCGCATCCACATCTCACGACGCGGTTTACACCCGCGATGTGCGCGGTTGTTTGTGACTCCCGCTGCAACGGCAACGGCTGCCGCCCGTCAGGCAACTTGTAGAATCGCACGGGCAGCAGTCATCCGCAGCCTCGGCGGTTTGCGGCTGCGCGTTTTGCGTTCAGTTGGTGGGTCGTCCTTCTTTAATTCATAGCCCTTGCCCCGCTTATCAACCGCGACGGATATGTAACCGCGTAAATAAGCGGTCTCGTGAATTTAGAACTAAAACTGAAGTTCTGCCACCGCGGCGGGTACGAAAAAAAATCGCTCCGTCAGTTCTTACCCTAGTACGAAGGTAAACTGCGTACACACCGAACTTGTGCAATGAGGAGATATATGTCTCGGCCCATCTTCTCAGATTTGACCTGCGACTACGAGACCTCGTAGAGACTAATCATTTTCCACGCTCTTTCGCTGCAGAGCGTGGTTGCGGCCAAACTAGCCACAAGTCGTTCTCCACCACCCCAGCCAAAATACGGCGATGGTACTACCACGTCCTGAAAACTGGTTTAGGGTTTAATCTAGAAGCCTAGATGATATGTTTTAAGCGATTAGCATTCCGTCGCTAGCGTTTTCGGACATTGCGTTATTCGATTTTTATTGTTGTTTTAAATACTAATAGCGATTTTTTTTTCTATCTATCACTAGTTTTTAATTTAACTTTTTCAGGTACACGTTGCGCAAAAAAAAGCATGTGTGTGGGTTTAAGTAATATATATGTACAGGTAAAATAAAAATTAAACAGGAGGAGTGATTTTCGAGTTATAAGCGAATTGTCAAGAAAATGGGAAAGTTTAAACTTATAATATGTAAGAATAAAAAAATATATATCAAAAAAGTTTATGTGTACTTATATATACGTGTTAGAAATCATACTTCTTTGGCGTAACAAGATAAAAATCTTTTCAAAATTTTTATTTCTCGCCTTATTCTACTTTTGTAGAAAAAACGACACTAACAATAAAAAAGGTATTTAATACATTGAAAGTTTTAATACAAAAAAATACTATAGTTAACTTCAGGGTGTCGGATTATCGTGACGGTGTGAGTGCGCATCGTAATAACTTCAGGATGTCAGTGTTTTATGACGGTGTGCGCGCGCATCGTAAAATTTACTCTCATAATATTTTCCTAACGCGCCAAAAAAAGTATAACTTCAAAAACAAAAGTTTATTTATTGCAGTTAAACGTGGTACTGGTTTATCAATTTCAGGTGGAAACGCCAAGTAATGTTCACTACAATACTTAATGATAGATTTCCGCAAAGTAGAAGTTCCGCGAAGTTCTTCAATCAAATGTGAAATAGTCATACTGTCACTGATATTTAGATTTAAAAAATATTCAGGGTAACATTAGATCTGCACTATGATGGTAGATATGCCTGATGTTAAGCATAGTACAATCCAAAAACATCGGCAATGAGAGACAGATTATCCACCGCCGGTCGCCGCTGTAATGCCGGCCGGTCTTTCTTACTCAGACAATGTAAAGGGCTCAAATTGTCGAGCATTTATTTTACATATCTCTAATAAAATTTTGTTTTGTGACCGAAAAAAAGAGTTATTTAATAAAGCACCTATATGTATAAGTTATATTAGTGTAAAGTTTCTTAAAAATCCGTTCACTAATTTTTTTGGGAAGAAAGATTAACACATATCCATACATATTTATGAGATTTCAGTTTTATGATATCAATAGAATTATTTTAATAGTTAAACTGTTATGTAAATTATAATGACTAGAAGCGACTGTGTCTGATAAGTACAAAAATGTTTGTACAGTTACAAAAAACATTTGAAAAAGTTGAGATAGTCCTAAGGACTGCCGAGAAAAATGAAAACGTTGGAATAACTGTTTTGTTTTGAATTCTTCAATTAATTATAAAGTGAATTATTTAAATTTCATACAAATTATAAACATTAGTATGGTTTACTGATCTATTGTCACTGGGAGTAATGATTATATACATTTTTATAAAGTTTGTTAATTTGTCAATTATATAATGGGCTGCACATTCTCAATACAAAATATCAATGAGAATGTTACGCTATCTAGCATGTATTTTTTTGTTATTCTATTTTGCAGACTCTTGGTCCGCACCTTTTTTTGCTTACGTGTAGTGTTTTGTATACCTAAAAAAAATCGTATCCGTGAGCGTATTTTTTTTATTAGTAATTTATTAAATATTAACTGTTCAATTATTATTAACTAATTTTGGTTTATATCTAGCATGCTATCACGCTAAATTATAAGTTTATCTCTTGGCAAAAATACCGCTCCACGCATCAACAGAAAATGTCAATTCAAAAGAAAAAAAAAAACGATCTGCTTTGTTACAATCTTCTCTGTTTGTGTTATAATTACCTTCTGAAAAAAATTATGCCTCTTTTATTTAAAAAAGTGATCTTTTCTTTGCTTAAACAAAATAACCGCATTATAAAACGTGACGGACGTGTATTTACCTTTTGTGGTTCGAAATAGATTCAAAATAATGGATAGTTGTTTATATATTGTGGTCGAATAACATGGTCCTTAACGGACGTACCGTGTTCAAATTTGACGGTAATTTAATTCAATTTCACGGGTCACGTGAGAGTAACCCGCGTAACATAAAACAAGGCTCTAATAAAAACAAAAGAGATTTTCTAACAAATATAACAGTGCCAAATAACTTACAAAACATTTATCACGCCCTTTCGTAACTTGTGAGATTGTGTATGGAAAATAATCCATACACTGCAAATCTGAGCATATATCTTATCAATATTAATTATGAATCATTTTTGGTGAAATGCTGTATTTTTGTAACCCTTTCGTGAAAAATTAGTGGACGAACTCTGCTAAAACATTTCAGTAGTTATAGTTTATCTATTAGAAAAATACGTACAGTAGTAATAATTTATAAATACATTACTTAAATTGCTGCAACTACAATAAAAATACTAACATAACGTAATAGAAGTTTAATAGAAACTGTGACTCAAGTGTTGAGTAGATGCACTAGGTGCTGTATGCAGTCATATCGTCCAATTACGTGTACAAATTGAGGAACGGCTGCTGAACTCGACTCTAGTGAAATAAACCTCTACCACTTTGTCTGCTTACTGGTATTAAACTCCGTTAAAGCAGTGTTTCGGTGTAAGTCATATGAGTTAGCGATTATTATGAAAGAACCAAATTATCGAAATTTAATATTGTTTATTATTAGAATCGCCAGCTTTATTTATCATTGTTAAAGTTTTAAGTGAATCAATAATAATTTTCAAATAAAAAGGAATACCTTTTGTACATTCATGCGTTCGTGGCATTTGTTAAAAAATTGTAAGCCCCCTAATCTATCTAATACCTTTAAACGAGCAATTCTTGTATATTTGTATATATTCACGATCTCGGAAACGGCCTTATCTATTTCCGTGAAATTTAGTAAGTGGGTAGTTTTGGGGACGATAAATCGATCTAGTTAGATATTATTCACAGAAAACTTTTTAACTGAGTTTCCAGGAAATGAAAAAATATAACTAGAACATAAAGGTAATTTCGCCGTCAAAACAAAAATAGCTCAGATGGAAATCGGTTGCTTCGAAAATCCGTGTTACCCTAGTTCGAATCCGATTGACAGCAGAAGAGATATAGTTTTTAATATTCCTTATTAAAAAAAAAGTTAATTTTATAAGGCAAACCTAACAGTATATTTTAATTTAAAAATGTTTTTTTTAAGAACCGAGCTAGGTTCGGTCGCTCAGGTACTAATGAATAATGCACCTATAGTTAACATAATGCTACATATTTTAATGTCACTGGTTAACCCTTACACAAATTTGTGGTATATGTTATACTCAAATCTATATATAATATGTCTCAAAATTACTGGTCTTAGCGTGATGGTATATAACCTATAGCCTTTCTCTATAAACGAGCTATCTAAAACTGAAAGGATTTATCAAATCGTACTAGTAGTTCCTGAGATTAACGCGTTCAAGCAAACAAACTCTTCAGTGTTATAATATTAGTATAGATTACAAGACACAAGATGTTGTGGTAAAATTATAAAGAAAACTGTCTATAAAATAAAAGAAGTGTTATAAAACTTGAGATATTTGCATCAATTATACTTATTAGACAGACTATTCATGAAATACTAAAGTTTTGTGAGTGCTATTGTAGATCAACGTACATATAAATAGATGAAAATAAATTAATTCTTCTCCAAATTTTCTCCTCTATTTGTCAACCTATTTTATCTAATTTTTTTCTTTAACGTCTATTGACAATTCTACTGCTATCAATGAAAAATGTTGGAAATTGCTAGATTCTTTCCTATATCATCATAGTGCCATTACAATCGTATCATCATTATAATACGTATATATCAACACGCAAAGAAAAGACATTTACTCAATATTATGGTCGCATTTCCACAACAGGATGACCAGTAGTTATAATAAATCCGCTTAAGCGCTTTCTACAGTATATAACTTGGACAGTTCTCAAAGAGAAACAGACTGGGCACACCTGACCAAAATACCCGAGGCCATTTCCACTCGGTTGGCGCTGCATTGCATATTATAACAAGCCCTAATTAGCTTAATGCTGAGTGTAAGACTTCTCTGGAGGCACGCCTGTCGACAATAATCAGCCTAGATACTTGTTCATGGAGATGATAATGACGTAGATATATGCACACTTAGATCTATAAAATACAAGGGAGTATTCAACTTTTTTTTTTATTAGAATGTAAGAAATTTTTATATTAACTTAAATGAATAATTGAATGGTTACGTTTTTGGAATAATCTGTTTTTGTTTTCAATTTTCTATCCTCCTATACTTATCTAGAACAGATCAAATCTTCTTCGATGTTCGTGTCATATATTACGGAAAATGATGTAGTTATTGATTGAATTTATTAGCAGTCATTCAGTGCTCGAAATTTGACCATCATTCATTTGTGTTTCAACATTCATTATTAAGGAAAACGGACCATCTAGAAAAATCTGCTAAATAATAAAATGAAAAAAATCACATGAGAATCAGGGAAAAATTATACTGTCTGTCTTTACTTATTTATGTATAGATTATTAACAAAAATGTATAATAATTCTTTTCTTTCTATGTTAACTAATATCAAAATTAGAAAATTTAATCATAATTTAATAACTCACACCGACACAAATCTATAATTTAAGTGTAATTGTTCAGACTTATTTCTAAATGGCTTATAGCTCAACTGATTTTAACGATAGGCTTATAAACAGGACTTATTCCAGTATTATCTAGAGTACATATAAATAAGCTTTTCTATATAGTTTAGGAGGTAATAGATATAATATAAAATCGCTACAAGAATTACGAGTTAAACTACTTTTTAAACTTGTAACTACAAAAGACCCGCTCTCGCAACAGCCTATGACTCGGGCAGCAGTCAAAAAGCGAGCACGGTTGGAGTGCCCGGGGCCGATTCAAGCCGCGTTGCACCTGTTATTATAATGAACTATTGTAATGATATGACGTGAACAATGCATACGAGCTTTAAACAGGTTTTAGAGTTATATTAAAGGCAGACGTAGAAAAAAACTACACGCTTAATCAGCTTCATATATTGTCAAGTAGTAATAATATTCGTCCAATAGAACAGGCGAAGGAATTAATCCATACTGCCAATTCTGAAGTTGTTAATATATGTGGTTCTTGTATATTCTGTAGTGAGTTTTATTCTATGTTCCAGTTAATACAAAGGCATTCGCGCCAAATCTTCTATATAATATTACGGAGTTTTTGGCGGGATTTCAGTCTGTCATGTAGTGGATTTTATATTTTATTCATAATCTTGTGTTACTTGACTCTATATTGTGTAAAGTTGGTGGTGTTTTATGTAATATGGTTAGTTTATTGTGCATAAGTGAAGTGAATGAGAAATAATACCACGGACCATGAATTCTGCGATGCCACAAAATTTTCCAGGAACGTTGTAACAAGAGAACCAACCTCTTGTTATAACGTTGAAATGATCGCACGACACTTAAATATCGATCTCCTAACAACATCTTGACAACACATGGACATATTAAAACTTTTTTTTACTATTTATTCGAAGATTAAGAGGATAAAAAATGTCTGAAATATTATATAGAAGATTTGGCGCTTAAGTCTTTACATTAACTTGGACTTAGAAGAAAACAGACTAAAGAATACACAAGAGCTATCCGTATTGACAACTTCAGAGTTGGCAAAAGAAACTACTTGAAAATTAAGATAAAAAAGATGTTTAAAAATTTGAGTAATACGGAACAATAATTATTTATAGTGCATTGTAGTACCTACAATACCTATTAAGTATGAAGTATGTATCTGAACGTAGTGTGTTACTGTTGATAATCCATTTTAAATAAATAGAGATAGATTCACACATTCCATGAACCCTCTGGAGTGATCTCTAACGACGGTCCTCACATGGGCTTTTGTATAGCGTCAATCCCTATAGAATTCCGCTTTGACACATATATAAGCTTTGTGTGCCGTATCGACAGATCATGTAAGTCAGGTATTGAGCCTTGAGCCTGCACGTCTCACTTATTGACATAGTATATAATCCTTCACTGCTTCAACGTTCAATTACCAAAGAGATTAAACTGAGAACTATCTTCTGCCTGCAATATTGCAATTATTTACAACTTCAAATACACATTATATAAGTGTCAGTTAGTTCTAAACTTTACATTAAAAATTAATCACATTTTTTGAATCAAGTGACTTTATTGATAGTGAGCTGGGTCCACAACTCCGTTCTTCTGAAGATGGATTTTTGCTTAATGGGGAGTGGTTAGCCTCTTATAAATAAATTTAATAACCGCGCTCCAAATAATGAGATGTGTTTCTGGTTTGTACCTCATTGGTCGAGTACGGAGCATGCAGACACTATAAGGGGACCTTCCTGGCTGTCAACATTATCAAAAAAGAAGAAAAATTTGAATTGAACAAAAATAGAACGATTTTAAAAATTTGACGCACCGCTTCGATTTGTTTTTTCATATATAGTTCGCTTGATACCGCCGTCGATAAAGCATTGTGCTTTATGCTTTAAGTTTCTTTCCGTGATTCTTCTAAATTATATGATAAATCATATCATAGGCACCACGTCACCCGCTCAAAGCTAGAGAAGAATATCCAGACACCGCTCATCTTGCCTGAGATGCCGCTGCTCCGTACAAGGTGCTGAGTTGCAGATCAGTCCACGCTTATTATTTGGAGTTCTTGCTGTTTTATTTATTTATAGGCAAGTCCACCAACCGCTCTTTGCGCTCTCTATTCTATTTTACCGCATATCCTGGTGGGGCCTATTTACACGGTCCCACCAGCCCCCATCAGGGAGTACGTGGTTTAACTAAATTAAATGTAAGCTATATTTTACGTATTAGCTTGTTTATATACTTTCTCATCTTTATATTACTTCGGTTACATTTAATCATAACAATTAAGCTTCTATATAAATTGTAAAGATTTGTAGCTTAGATAGTACTAGGAAAAGTGTCATCAAATAGGTTCAAACATTTCTACAATTAGTGTGAAAAAATATCAGCGAGTTCAATTTTATTTATTTACATTCACTATCACACAGGATATCGCTAAGTATATCCAATTATAATTTAGTCTCTTGTGACTACTCCAGTTAAATCGTTAATGAATGTGATATATACAGTTAACAAAAAAATGCAACAAATTAATTCAGAAAAATCATAAATCTGTGCAAATAATAATGTTGAGGCAGTCATAAGGACTGCCGACAGAAGTGAGAACTTAAAACAATGGAATAATTGTTATATTAATTATAGTGTGGATTATTTAAATGTCATAATTATTCATTGAAAATATTAGCATTAGTCTAGCTACGTCTATTGACATACGAAGCAATATTTATGTGTATATATTATTATAAAGTTTATACTACTGTACTACGCGTCGCTAGACTGTGATCCGGTGAAGCTGTTAAGATCTTGCTGGGTCAATAGCGCAGTCAATTCGAAAAAAAAGACGTCGCTAGTTTAATGCAAGCCGCGAAAGCGTAATACAGTCGATCACGCTTACTAGCATCTCATGGTGGTAAGTAGCATCATGGTAGAGTCTCACTGAAGCTATTATTAATTTCAGCATGACGGCTCGCTCTCGGTACTACCACCCGACACACAGAAACACCCACCTGAAGTAACAGTGCTTGCAATGTTGTATTTCGTTCGGTTAGTCAGAGCACCGGAGGCCCATCTCCCCCTCTCCTCATACACATGTTGGCGACACACTTACGACTCCCCTGGTGTTGCAAGTGTTTATGGATGGTGGTGATTACTTAACATCGGATAACCCATCTGTTTGTTTATGATATTAAAAAATGACGCAAAATTATAAATTTATCTCCTGCCAAACAAATGTCAATCAACATGCATAAATATGTTTTCATTTTAAAAAATCTCGTAAATTCTTTTCTTAAGTAATTCTACACAATACATATATGTGATGTGAAACATCTATAGGCGCAACCTAAACCTGATTTTGGTTTCGTGACGTGTGGCAACACAAAACAGAAACTTTGTACTATTAACGAAATAGTGGTAATATTTGCATTCCTGTATCTATGAACATAAAATTTAAATTGGTTTGTCGGTCGCTCGTTCTATTAGCGTTAGGTGGTATGCGCCGACAACCTAGCGCCCTTTGATAAATGCCACCAAACAGACCGCGCCTGCACCTAGTTGAATTTTTGTATTTAATAAAAATGAATATTTAATAAAATAAATAAACAGTCATAATTTTATTAAACAAATTTCTAATGCTTTATCTTTTCATTATGCCATATCTCATTCCTGTTGTAATCTGTTATTTTATGTACATAATTTATAGAAAACAATGCCAATGTTTCATACCTGCCAGGCGTCCCGTGACGGCTCAATTTTTTCAAATTATATTAACTAGGATATCACTGCGATAGTTATAATTTATCATGGAAAAGATTTATAGTAAATTAAGGATCCGAACCGGCGATTGTCGATTGTTACACACTCCTATTAAAACATCACTTAAAAATGTATGCAATGCAATAATTATTGTAATATACGTAGCATAATAGAAGTAAAATTATTAATTTATTCTTGTCTCTTACTTTATCAGAACTAGTTGCAGTAGAAAGCGATTAATTTCCAGGCATATGACTCTTATTCTGATGCCTTCGATATGAAATGTTAAAATATCTTTTCGACAAACGCCGTTAATTTTTCTTACTATCAACATTTATTTGAAAGTAGAATTACTTATTAAATAAGCGATGAATGATAAAATTATAAGATTAATTATTGGAAATGATGTCTAATCAAATTTAGAAATTTCTTGCATTATATATTTATTCATTTAACATGTTCACATATTCAGTACAGTAACACGTTCGTATATATGTATTTATTGAAATTAAACATAAACTCGTAAACATTAAAACCTAAAAATTTCTAGATTTATTACTATTAATAATATGTTTGCTCCTATTACAAGATCATTTCGATTTTAGACGCTAAGTTAATATTACTTCAATTCTTTCTTCTTAAATCGTAACAGATCAGTACTGGTCACAGTAAAACAGGACTAAAGTGGGGGAGGAAGGGTATCTCTTCTTTGCACAGGTTCGGCTAACGAAGGGAGGGATGCTGGTGTGTACCCGGTATACATTCCTGTTAGGTAGAATCCCGGTGGTCACCTTCCATCGGGCATATCGATGGGACTGCTCTCCAAGGTAATTAGCGTGGAACTATCCCTTGCTGCACCAACAAGAATGGTCTGACGGCAAACCGTAGAAAAAAGGTTGTAGAAGTTACCAAAAGCTTACGATAAATGTCGAACAATTTAAGAATAAGACTCAAGTAACAAATGCAACTAGGACGACGTGTTGAGTTGTAATAATATGTTAACCATCTGATATCGAAGGCAAATTGTCGGTGCTCAATGTTATAGCAATTGCTCTAAGCCAGGTCACTTTAGAAATCCTAAACTCAATTATATAAATGTCCCAAGTCGTAGTTGTGTCTGTTTATAATATATTTCAAATTACGAATACATTAAGGCTGGTTGACTGGGAAATGTATCCTAATGTTATTATAATACTAACGATATTATGGCTTCAGTTCACAGCTTCACCGGACAACTAAGACGAGCGCTTAAGGCGCTTAGTTGCTTAGCAACAAGGTCAAGGGAGCCGAATATCGGCTTGGGCTGTTGCCTTACCAATACCGCGATTCTGTGTAAGCTAAACTAACACACACATGCGTAGCGGCACAACAGCCTCTCGAATTCAAATATAGGCAATAATAGTTCAAGGTATTGAATCTGTGTTTGAGCCGCTACCGAGGAAGGGTACGGTGAGTGTGCAGAAGCGAAATTTACAGCCAGGCCACCGCGCTATGAGCTGTCAATGCAAACATAATTAAATTAAATACACATGCCCTACATAATTATGTGTACAAAATTGCTGCAGCTGATGTAAAAAAACAAAATTCAAAAAATATGTATCCAAATAACAAAGTAATAAACTCTATGACAAAAAAAACACAATAATTTTGAATTAAAAAAAAAAACAATTCTGTTCGATTTTCGTAATATTAATTTGATAATAACAACAAGTGAAACCACAGGAAAACATTATAGATAAACTGTGAATGTCAATTGCGGTTGTACGCATAAACCTTCCGTTCGAAAGCCAGTGTCATTGACAAGTTTATAAAGATGTGGATACCTCGTTGCTCTTGATGACGCTAACATGTCGATTTGTTGTACGATTATCTACCCACCAACACTTGTATTTTAGAAATATAATAGAAACTCGCTATAACGAAACTCAAGGGAGATGCGACAAAAAATCACGTTATTGTGCTGTGTGGCCGTCGATTACTTCAATGAGAAGTTTAGAGGGGTACAAGCCGAATCTCGCCAATTTTCACGTAGGTGCGAGAAGCGGCAAATGCCACGGAATTCCGGAAATGGTAGAGCCACGCTGAAGCTATTACTGGTTTCAACATGAATAGATCGGCTACACCACCCGATACGACCATACGACCCACAGTAACACCCACGTGAAGTAACATTGGTGCGTTTCGGTCAGTAAGAGCGCCGGAAACCCACCTACTCCCCCTCTTCCTTCCCCAATTCCCTCATCCTCTCAAACACAGGCTGGCAACGCACTTTCAACTCCCCTGGTATTGCTAGTGTCTATGGACGGCGGTGATCACTTAACACCAGTTGACCCGCCTATTCGTTTGCTTCCTGTGATATAAAAAATGTTTTTATTTTTGGTAAAAAAATAGCGTAACAATTTGAGAAAATTAGATTATATAAAACATGTTTTTAGACTAAAATATGTTGTAATCTGGTAATACTCTGTTATATATTAAAATCCGTGAATACAGGTAAATTAGGTATTAGGTTATTAGGTAGATACATTATTTAGTTTTTTTTTTTATATCGAAATGTAATAATAGTAAAAATAATAATGCAAATTGACTTTTTTTTTAATAAATTCAACGTAATTATACACAAAATACATATTACTCAAGGTGATAGAGCCACGCTGAGGCTATTACTGGTTTCAACATGAATAGGTTGGCTCGTCCGGGGTAGTACCACCCTCTCACAGAACACCGACGTGCATTTCGTTCGGTCAGTGAGAGCGCCGGAGACCTACCTCCTCTCCGTCCCTCCAACCCACACTCCTACCTCCCTCTCCCCCCCTTCCTCAAACACAGGATAGCAACGCACTTGCGACTCCTCTGGTGTTGTTAGTGTCTATGGACGGTGGTAGTCACTTAAGATCAGGTGACCCACCTATCCGTTTGCCTCCTATGTAATATATACATATTTAATAGATCTCACGTGTGATTAGGGGACGTATTAAAAATCTTCAAAAATTCTCAACTTGGAACTATAAAGATGAACCTTGGAATTATAAAGATTTGTTTAGTTTTAGCGTATTTCGTCTGTTAGTGTAATTGGATTTATGTAAGAGATCAGGCTATAAGAAGACCCCAATTTTGCATAATTATCACAAATCGATCAGTAAATCTTATAACAATTTACACGATCACTCTGAAAACATTTTAGTGAACATTTAAATTCGATTATATAAACGGAACAAACGAGGGGTAACGTTAAAAATAATAATCAATATGCAAAACATTATAATGGAAGCGCTCAATCGAACTAATGTACCGTCGAATAGAATAAGTAGTGATTTATTACGGCTTGTGTAAGAAAAATGACTATAAAATAAAATAAGACGTTTATAATTCACGATATTCCGTCAGAAAACCATCATACTTTCTTTAACTAATTATGTGATTAATAACTTGGTTATATGTAATTAGAAAATTAAATATTACATCATCATCATTACCCTTATCCCACTTAAGTAGGGTCGGCACAACATGTTTTCTTTTTCCATTCTCTCCTGTCAGAAGTCTTCTCAGTAATCACACCTTTTACGGACATATCGTTTTTCACACAGTCCATTCATACCTTTTTCGGTCTTACTCTACTCGTATATTCGTCCACTATCATACTCAACACTTTTCTAGTTACATGGCTTTCATCTCTCTTCATGGCGTGCCCATACCATGCTAACCGATTACTCCTCACCTTCTCTGTCACAGGTGCTATTTTCAAACAATAGAAAATAAATTTAAAAAAGAAAGTTAAATATTACATAGATAGAAATAAAATTCAAGTGTCCTTTGTATTTCAGGTTTGATCTCCGAAACGGCTGAACTGATTTCAACTAGACTTTTACCAATAGATAGATAGATTTTATCTATCATTATTAATTACGCTTAAGCACAGAGATTATGCAATAACTGTAAAATTTAACGAAGCGGTGTTTGTTACACTATCAGTTATACCTATATGGATCTGTGTGAGATAATTATTATGTATGAATACAAGTCACGTCAGAAACAACAACTTGTTTTTGCATATAAATAAAATTAAAATATCTGTAGCTATCTACGGACTAATCTCAGAATAAAACCGAACAATTTATGACAATATTTTTACGGGAATATAAAAGATTATTTATAGTATTATTACTGGGTATCATTACACTTTTTCATAAAGGTGTTCTAGGAGATGGGTAGTAACGGTAAAACTACAATAAAACATACATAGTTGATCAAGAGAAAGTACGTAGTTTCCAAGAAACAACAAAACCACATTCATGGAAACGAGTAAATACTAGTCATGTTATAAATTAATTACAAAGTATATTAAAATAGTGTTGAAACTAATTTTAGTTGAACGGTCAAAACAATGACTCATGGATACGACGTCTCAATTCACATCTGAGTTGAATTATTTACATGAATAGTTACTGTAGTAAGAGAATACCATTATAAAACTTGAAAGCTTGAGAAATATTTCCATAGTAGTTTTATGTACTCTAAACTAGAGACCAGTAAAAGAGACACGTAGTCATACACAGTCTTGAGCCTGAATCTAAAATGAAAGTAGGGTCAATAAATAAGTTAATAAATAAACAAGTCTGTCTTGAATATTTTATTTATTTAGACAATTGCAGAATAAAGATTTTTTTATTAAAATTGGGTTATGTCATATTGTGCATTTATACAAACGACTTATGAACTATAATGTTATATTTAATATAGATTATGGTTATATTTTGGATATTTTTTTTTTATATCAAAGACGGTAAACGAACTGGTGGCTCACGTGATGTTAAGTGATCACCACCGCCCATAGACACTAGCGACGTCAGGGAAGTCGCAAGTGCGTTGCCAGCCTGTATATGGGAGAAGGGGGAGGGGAAGGAAAGGGAAAGAAGGAAAAAGGGACGTGGGCCTCCGGCTCTCTCACTGACCGAACGAAACACAACAATGCAAGCACTGTCATTTCACGTCGGTTATCTGTAAGAGGGGTGGTACTACCCCGGAGGAGCCGACCCATTAATGCTGAAACCAAAAATAGCTTCAGTGGGGCTCTACCACCTTCACCTTTCCAGAGCCAGTTTTAAGTTAGTTACAACTTCATAATTTTTTAACGATATGACTACGCTATTGGCCTAGCAAGGTTTTAACTGCTTCACCGAACTACTACAACTTCATAAGTAAATACCATATGATATCAGGTACATTTCAAAATAAAATAAGAAATGAATGATCGCCGGAGTATTGTATTCCGGAGCTGCCAAATATATGTATCCATAAAAATGAAAAATACAGTTACGACGTGATATAAAAATAAATATTTATGTTAAAATATAAAATAAATATATATCTTCTTGTGATTTCAATAAACACATCACGACTCCGATTTCTCGTATGATATAAAACATGAAAAAACGTTAGCTCTTTAGCAGATTATCAACTAACATTTTAGCCAGATTTAGATTTATGCTCGCAGAGTTAATGAGGTGTCTTAATGCGTTTTTATGTTATTGAATATAGGGAGTGATATTGATAGATGATTATACAAAATGTATGTAATTATGCTGAGCCGACTCTAATGGAGGGTGGGGATAGGTAGCACGTGTCTGTGTTGCGACCACTATACACATGAAATTATGATCTTAACTAGTCATTCGTGTCATTTTTGACGTTGCGAAGTTCTGCTATTTTAAATTGTAGTGTAGGAAAACAGTTGTATTTGACAAATAATTTTATTAATATTATTTACTAATTTTATTTTTAAGCTTATTGTATTAGATGTTACGCGAAGGAGCAAAACACGTGTAATCAACTGTGGTTATTATACTTTAATTTGCAACATATTTTAATGAAATATATATATATATATATATATTTACAGTAACATACCAATAGTGGCAACCGCCGTCTGGTTCAACTGTCACCTAAAACTTGTTTTTAATTCGTTTTGTTGATATAGTTGCTAATATTTTGCTCTCGCTATTACTAGTTCCAGATTAACTTTTTCAGGTACATCTCGCATAAATAAAATCAAACGTTTTATGTTACAGACGGACGTGGTGGCCAATCAATTGCAGGCGGAAGTGCAAAGTGCAGACGTCCTATACAATATTTATTAAAGTCGTGCCATTTGTCGGCTGGTTCCTCGACGGCAACTCTCAAGTCGTAATACAAATCTAATGTTGCTAAGAAACTGAAAAAAAAACAATATACATATATAAAAATAAAACCGAATTGTAACGAAACAAAATAAAAAGAGATTCATATTGTTACAGACTAATATATATGTATAGTACAACACAAAACTGGCTTTTAATCTAAACAGATTGTGTGCGAGATACAAAGTAATAGATTAACAGAGAGACAGGGCGGCTACGAATACTATGAACTTGTACAATTTATAGTTGTATCGGAAGGAAGTAACATATAAGGAAATGTGAAGAAGAAAAAAAAAATGTGATAATAAATTCTGTTTATTAAGTAAAACATATTTTATTATGGTACAATAACATTGAGCGACTTAACTGTGTATCTGATCGGGCCTTACTTAACAAAGTATATAATTTGGGTAATAATTTACTATATTGTATATTTTTCAAAGCTTTAGTCAATGTTTTTAAATTGCCGGTATAACCATTAAAAAACATGTATACATATAGAGATAATCAAACTTACTATTTGTTTCAGAGTTCTGCCAAACAGCTAAACCAATTTTGACATGACTTTTACAGGTAGGTAGACAACTTTTTCAGTCCGTAGCGCAATTTCAAGTATGGTATTTTGTCACAGCACCCTAACTTAGGTAACTAGACGATATAGATAGAGCCGATATATGTACAGTGATTAGTTAGTTAGTTAGTGACTAGTTAGAGAGGTGCAAATATTAAAATATCCACAACATGGATGTACTGGGAATATAATAGTTTACATTGAGCCCACGAATGACTAAGTTAAGCTATCAAAGAAATGTTAAGAGAATATGTGCATCATGACGTCCCTCTTTACGATGTATTCCGGTGTATCGCGTAGTCCGGTGAAGCTATAAAAACTTCAATTGGTCAATAGCATAGTCAGTTCGAAAAAAAAAAGTCACTCTTTACTTTATAAGGCGCACCAGGATGCCTCGGCGCACACTTTGAAAGCCTGTGATATAGACTCAATATCACAGGCTTTCAAATAAATCTGGAAGATTCGATTAAGTCGATATTGATATTTTAATAAAGATTTGGAATTTCTCTCGAAAAACGCATTGATTGAAAGCAATGGTTGTTAATGGCAATTGAAATACGACAGAATATTATAGTATTTTGTTGATAAAATAGTTAATAAATAGTTTTATCTAGTAATTACACTTTGTAACGTAGAATTTCCAAGTAAATAAATAGAAATATATCAATAATAAT
>JACEII010000094.1:676569-721418 GCA_014332785.1 Antheraea mylitta
AGATCGAATTATTTGTCAGTTCTTCTTGAGAACTGGCTCATAAGCAATTTCTAATGGTCTAAAATGAATAAAATATTTTTGATAATGTTTATGATAAATTGTAGAGTTTCTTAGGCAATTTATTTATATTGGCCAAAATGTGATGACTTCTGTTCTTTGACCTTACAATGTATAATCTCATAAAAATAACGTATACGGACCTCATATTATTTGTCCCATATATCCTATTGTATTTTAAGCTAGTACGTTTCAATATTTATGGTTATTTTATTTTTATATTTTTATTGAAGCACGACATAGTGATTGCACTATGACTGATGTTAAGCATAGTACAATCTAAAAACATCGGCAACCACCGAGAGACAGATTATCCATCGCCGGTCACCGCTATCATGCCGGCCATAATGACAAAAGTCACCCGGTATATGGATGTGCACAGGCTGATCCCGAAACGCGACGCGCAAAAGCGAGTCACTATGACGGGCTTTTTCGCCATATACATGGTCGTTGCGACCCAGTCAGGCGGTAAAACCCTACCACCCCGCTTTCGCCATTGACTCGTTCGTTATTTAGCAGGGTGCACTACGCGCAGGTGAGGTTGGCTTGGGTGTCTCAAGTCTTAAGATGTTACTCGACACCCCTTACACCCCTGAATCTATGAGATTGAACCCCGTATCTATGAGAGTTAGAAGGAATATGTTTAAATACCTTTGACTATTATGGTAAGAAATATTTTATACAACAAAAATACATAAATGTGTTTCTGTCGATATTAACGCAGTATGCAATATTTCACAACACTACACGTCCCGACCGATCAAATCATATCCATGCACTAGAAGCGTTCATAGTAAAGGCCCTGTCGCATAATGCTATTCATTGTAAGAGAATCCTTACTATGTCCACATTAAAACGATCTCCCTCCCCCTTCCAAGTACTTACAAAATTGATACGAGCGAGGTTGACGGCTTAATACCGGGGTTCATTTTAAACTGGATTCACAGATCCCTTGTATAAACTCCGACCGCTCTAAAATGGTTCACCGTTCCCCTTGCGTATCATTAAAAATCGGGCGCAGAGAGGCGATACCGGCGAGGAGTAAGGATCAACGAATTCTGGCAGATACCAGCCAGATGAAGCCTGTACAGTGCTCCGATTTACAAACTTAAAAGGATTGCATATTCTGGAAGGATATTTTGATCATGAATTATTATCGCACGATGGATGTTGTATTTAATTTACAATACACTACAGATCTGTCAGAGTTTAAATATAGATAAAGTAAATGTTTATTATTAAGCAAAAATTATGTGGGCGATACTTTTGTTAACTAAATTTCCACAGGGTCTGTAACCTAAACAATTTATACAGGTTCTATAGCCTGAAGAATTTACATAGGTTCTGCAACCTGAGAAATTACACAGGTTCGGTTGCCTGAAGAATTTACAAAGGTTCCGTAACTTGAAGAATTTTTAAAATGTGTTGCATTAGCTGTATCCCACGATTTTGCCCATATGTTTTACTATTTATTATGAACACTACAGGGCCATCTACTGACTAGTTGAACCAAAAAGCTAGTGTGAAAATATGATGTGTTTAATTTTTTTTTTTATCGAAGCACGACATAACGACTGCACTATGCTTGATGTTAAGCATAGTACAATCCAAAAACATCGGCAACCACCGAGAGACAGATTATCCATCGCCGGTCGCCGCTGTCATGCCGGACATAATGACGAAAGTCACCCGGTACTGGATATGCACAGGCTGATCCCGAAACGCGACGTGCAGAAGCGAGTCACTATGACGGGTTTTATCGCCATATGCATGGCGGTTGCGACCCAGTCGGGCTGTAAAACCCTACCACCCCGCTTTCGCCATTGCCTCGTTCGTTATTCAACAGGGTGCACCACGAGCAGGTGAGGTTGGCTTGGGTGTCTCAAGTCTTAAGATGTTACTCGACACCCCTTACACCCCAAATGCCAATATATAACAATTTTCACTCGGTTGAACTGTACAAAACTTGATATGTAACGGTAGCACAGTACAATAGTATTGTAGCACGTTGTAGTGAAACAGTTAGCCTAAGAGCCACATGTAAAACATACTGCTTTTTGCTGATTTTCACGGCAATCGTTCAGCTGGCGATGGAGTTAATTAATTTTACAGATTTTCCTAACGTACAAACAGGAGAACGGACGTCAATCAAGAAAAAAAATATAATTATTGTAATTGCTTTTAATTATAGATATGACTAGCTTCTACCCGCGATTTCGTCCGCATGGAATAGTTACTTTGGGTTAATGATAACACGTAGCGGAAGCTCTCAAATGAAAAAAAATCGATTTTGATTTTTTTTAGTTTTTTGCCCCGTTCCTGTTGGTCTTAGCGTGATGTATGTAGAATATAGCCTTTCCCGATAAATGAGCTATCTAACACTGAAATAATTTTTCAAATCAGACCAGTAGTTCCTGAGATTAACGCTTTCAATCTTACATCTTCTAGGTTGGGTAACAGGGACTGCCGACTAGCACTGCGTCAGCGCCTAATCAAACCCAATAACTCTTTCGGTTTATCCAGCTCAAAACGAAATATCTAACTATAAATAACTAACACTAATTATTTTATTTCAGCTGAATTAAACAATACCGTTATTTATTACAATCTACGTGTCTTCTTATATATAAGCTATATTATTATAAAGTTTTGTTAAAATCCGTTCAGTAGTTTTTGTGTGAAAGAGTGAGTAAGAATCTATTCGCATTATTAGAATATGTAAAGGTTATTGAAAAATGCACACATAAACTACACAGTACACATACAATTAGTACATCTAACTCGCTTACTCTTTTACCAAATCATAATCTTATATAGCCTTCTCTGACCCACATATTAACAAAACCCTAATTCGAAGAAAGAACATAAAAATCATTGCATGTCGTAACTTCATGTCATTGCTACAGATGAAATTGTCCCGTATGTATCGGTACGAACGTAAAAATGTTAAGATTAAAGACCAAATAATACTGACGTAACTATCTATAAAGAGATCTTTACAACCGATTCGCTTCGAGACTGTATTATCAAAACAGAATAAAAGTGTCATCTTACATCACTCCCTTTCTTCCGATGGCACCATTGATTGACAATGCTTTCCGTACATAATGAAGTTCTTGCTCCGAGAAATGACATACGAAAATACACCTTACCCATCATAGATACGGTCGGAAATCTATTAATACTGTTGACTATTTACCAAACAATCTAGGCATTCGGTACGCGGTCGTAAAATCGCCTATTTTCATAAAACTATTTCAAACAAAGTTTCATAGACATCGTTGTTAATGTCAAAATAAACTTCTCTGTTTAAACTTTAAGGTTCAGTTTTGTTCAATAACCATTTCTGAGGTCGAGCCTGTTTGGTCGGTAGGTATGGAAAATGTTTACCTGATTTTTTATTATTGCGCTTTATTTTTCGAAGAGGATAGTAAAAGTTAGATATTTTTATCCGTTCTATCTCGACTATAATTTATCTATGTATTTAAATTACTACACGACTTTTATCTGCGTCATAATTAGGCCTTGTTTTTGAGTGAATCTTTACTTGAATTACAAATTTGTTTAATAGTAAAACTTCACACTGTGATAATATAACGCCTAAACGATCCACTATACCAGGTTTTTTTTTTTCAAAATTTAATCGTTGTTGACCTGGAAAGGTCTTTACAGCTTCATCAAACTAACTATACCAGGTGTTATGTGTGGCATATGCATTAATTTGACCGCAACCGCTGTACTGCGCCTTAGGTACGCGAGCGGTGAGACGGGGGGGTCGAAGCAGTTGCTCCATTTTGTCATTCTGCCGTCGTTGTTCACGGCGACAACTAGTCTTAGTAGTTACGGACAGTCTCTATCAGACCTACATGAGATAAAATATCTCAAGATGGGTCGTATGTTACTTTGAAATATCAAAACTGTATTTTTAAAGTGGTCGACTATTTCAAGGAAAGTAAAGCAGACAAAGAAAGTTTTGAATACAAAAGTTAATAATAATAAATCTATAGGTAATTCTGATTCAAGTTCCGATAGCGAAATGATTAAAGTGAAGTTGAAACAGAGTCTACATATTCAGAATAGTCTATGTGATATATTTACCTTATAAATAGTTTTTAATTTGTTAGTTTAAATTGTCAGTCAATTTTTCTTTCTCATGTAACAAATGGCTACGAAAATTTTATACTTGCAAAAATTAAAGATTAGTTTCATTTATATTAGTTAGTATTTGTAAATTATCTAAAAACAATATTAGACAAAAACAAGGATTGGATATAATAACTATATTCAGAAATGTAAAGTTTCCAAAAATTGTGCTTTGATATCGTAAAGTTGCTTTATAGTAAAACAAATTGATTGTGTCCAGAATACTTAAATACAAGTAAATCCTAAAAAAATAGCCACTTTATTTGGTTAAAATAGAAAGGACATGAAGTACAGTTTCCAGGTCAACCCTCTTACCTGGGTGCACGAATGGTTAAAATTATTATACACTAGTTTTTGTTCACGGCTTCGAGTGTGTTGATGTAACATATTTGGAAGAAAAATACCCTGTGTTATTTTTTTTTTCGTACTGACTACGCTATTGACCTAGCAAGGTCTTAACAGCTTCACCGAACCTATAATACCCTGTGTTCTTTTTGTATGCTCCTAAAGAATGTATGCAAAATTTTATGTTAATAGGTTCAATAGTTACGGCGTGAAAGGGTGACAAACACACTCAAATTGGCGTTTCATATACTAATTAGCGCAATTTGCAGTAATTATAATCCCGTCAGGTACCAACGAATTTTTCGAGTACTTACATTTACTAATATTAAATTGGTAACACAATCGGCTGACGGTGAAGAAAGACAACGTGAAGAAACCAGAATCTGAGAAATCTTGTAGTATCACTGTATGTGGGAAAACATAGAACCTTGGTTTTCTCAGTTTAAAATCGGCAATAAGCCGTGGGTGATACGCGGGGTGATTATCTCTATCCTCCCTTTATAAGCGTCTTCTCAGAGACTAAATTGAATAAAGTATTTTTGATTTTGAAACTAAATTATATGTATACCAAGTGAGACTATGATTCTACTAGCTTTTGCCGCGGTTTTGCTCACGATAATGCATATTGGAAGAATAAAAGAAGTAGAATCAGGACTACAAATTTATATATATGTTCATCAACATAAGTTATTCAAAGCATCGTAATTTTAAGAAAATAAGTTACAATTTTGTTATACAGTAGAGCCTCGATAAGGTAAAAACTTTTGTAACTTCAAAAAATTATCTGCTCCTTTCCCCTCACAGCCTCAAATATCTATTACTTAAAATAAACATCCTGGATAACTTTAACTAATAATTTCAGAATTAGCCGTCGGTTACTTAAAGAAATGTCTCGATGAAATCTGTAACATAAACTGCCAATGAGTCATTTCGAATGAATGTACAAAACAAAAAGATTCTAGAAATTTATGGGCTATAGTGTTTACAAGTTAAATTGTTAACACAAAGAATATGTATATAATCATCACCTATTGTTTCTTTGAAATCCTTAAAAGCAGTATTTGTGGTGGTTAGAATATCGGCTTACTTGGATAATTAGTTGTTGATCAGTGTTCAGGAAAATATGCTATGCGATAAAAGTTGCGTAAGTGTAATAAGTTCAATACGAAAATTAATAACATTAACATACGTTGGTAAATTGAAAGCGATAAAAGCGGTGAAAAGTGGATTAAAAAGGAAAGATGTTGCAGCTCAGTTTAGAATACACGAAAGAACATTATCACTTATAATTAAAAAAGAAGCGGAACTCTTGAAGAAACGAGAACCTGGAGAAAGTATTTTATGTGAGTAAAAGACGAAAGATTGCTGAATTCCCTATTTTGGTGCCATTGCTGGTTAGGAAACTTCGAGAAACGGCATTATTTGGTCTTTAAGAAAATGTGCGACGAAAGTGCGAGTGAACATAAACCCTTCATCATCATCATTACCCTTATCCCACCTAAGTAGGGTCGGCACAACATGTTTTCTTTTTCCACTCTCTCCTATCAAATGTCATCTCAGTATTCACACCTTTTACGCACATATCATTTTTCACACAATCCATCCACACCTTTTTCGGTCTTCCTCTACTCGTATATTCATCCACTATCATACTACATTTTCTAGTCACATGGTTTTCATCTCTTCTCATGACATGCCCATACCATGATAACCTATTACTTCTCAACTTCTCTGTCACCGGTGCTATTTTCAAACTTCCTCTGATATACCCATTCTTAATCTTATCCATTCTAGTCACACCACACATCCACCTTAACATTCGCATCTCTGCCACATGTAATTTCCTCTCATCCGTTTCTTTCGTAGCCCAGAACTCAGATGCATACAGTATGACCGGTCTTATCATGGTTTTATAAACTTTCCCCTTGAGTTTCAAAGGCATTCGTGGGTCACAAGCTACCCCAGACACATTTCGCCATTTCATCCATCCTGCATTTATACTGTTCCTTACATCCTTATCAATGCCACCGTCGTTTTGTATCATTGAACCGAGATACCGAAAATTGGAGCAAGCATGTAAGGATACACCATTTAAGGCTATAGGAGAAAAACTAGATGTACCACCAAAGTCGCAAAACAAGTATTCAGTTTTTGTTCTACTAATTTTTAAACCGACATTCTCCAGGTTTTCTCGCCATTATTCCAGCCTGCTCTGGACATCGTTAGCGTCCTCTCCGATAAGAACAATGTCGTCAGCAAACAGCATACACCAAGGTGTATCCTCCTGTATGTCTGATGTTAATGCATCCATAACAAGAAGAAATAAATAAGGGCTTAAAGCTGAACCCTGGTGTAAACCTACTGCCACATTGAAATCATCGGTAACTCCAGCTTCGGACCTAACTTGTGTTTTCGCTTGACCGTACATACCACAAATAAGTTGTAGGTACTTCCCAGGCACTCTTTTCTTTTTCAAGGCTCACCACAAAACATCTCGAGGTACTCGATCATATGCCTTTTCCAGATCAACAAACACCATATGCAAGTTCTTATGTGCACGTTTGTATTTTTCGCACAGTTGCTGAAGTGCAAAAATGGCATCGGTTGTCGCTCGTCCAGGCATAAACCCAAATTGATTCTGCGTCACTTCAGTCTCATCTTTTATTCGTCTCGCTATCACTCTTTCCCAAACTTTCATACTATGTGACATGACCTTTACTCCTCAATAATTGTTACAGTCCTGTACATCACCCTTATTCTTAAAGATAGGTACTATTATGCTATAACACCACTCATTTGGGATCGCTTCTTCCTGTAACAACTTATTAAAAAATAAAGTCAGCCACATCCATCCATCTACTTTTAAAAAACTTCCATACTTCAATAGGTATGCCATCTGGCCCTACGTATTTTCCGTTTTTCATACCATTCACAGCTTTTCTTACTTCTTCCTCACTTATTTCTTGTACAACGCCTAAATTTAATGGTACAGACTCTAGCTCTCCAGTCCTGTCATTTTCTTCATTCATTGGTCTTTCAAAATATCTCTTCCAACGACACCTTATGTCTTCATCATCCGTCAAAACGTTTCCTCTATCATCTTTTATACATTTAACATGTGTAACATCTCTTGTACTCTTCTCTCTCGCTTTTGCTAAACTACACAAGTATTTTTGTGTTTGTGAGCTCTGTAGTGATTGGTACAAATCATCTTGTACTTTGGCTCTAGAAATAGCTACCGCTCTTTTTGCACTTCTCTTACATTCTGTATACACTATTCTCTTATTTTCTTAAAAAGAAAAAAAGAAAGTAAAAAAAAAGTATTTTATGTGAGTAAAAGACGAAAGATTGCTGAATTCCCTATTTTGGTGCCATTGCTGGTTAGGAAACTTCGAGAAACGGCATTATTTGGTCTTTAAGAAAATGTACGACGAAAGTGCGAGTGAACATAAACCCTTAATAAGTTAAAATATTTTGTGTTTCCCTTGGATTTTAATTTATCGAGATTTTACGGTATTCGTTTTTCTATTATTATAATTTAAATATTATCAATATTTATCCAATGAAAATAAAGCATTGACACAGGCGAATGCTTCACCGATGCCTGCTGGTGAAATATGTACAAACAGATATATATTATGCGAAGGTACGTGCGGGGAGCTATCCGGGCGCATAATCCTCGCACCGACCTCTCATATTCGGTCGATTTATGGACACCGGTCGCAGGTCAACGTTAGATAACTTATTTTAGATCGCGGTTGGACCGATCCGACCGCTTGGGACCTCTACAACCATTGTACGGATAGATCGGGTAATATTTTTTATAGGGACGCAGAATAATAAGCTACCGATGCTAAATTATACAGATTACAAGGTAACACCTTTAAAAGTCACTTTTGTGATTTCCGTAAATATCACGATGACTGTACGAACAGGTTACAGCGAGGAGTTGTCCGTATTGTGAATGATGCAGAAATTACTAACAACCTTAAACCATTTCAGTTGCGAAGCGACATTATGTCATCGAGCGTGTTTTATTGTCTGTATTATGGCGAGTGTTCTGAAGGGCTGTTTAAGCTCATTCCATCTTCTTTCCACTACGGAACTACACGGAGGGCAAGACTATTCCGGCAAGAATGAAGAAGTTCGAAAGCTGTTAACTTTTGTGAGTGGAAATGTGGAATCGCCTTCCTGCCAGTGGGTTCCCTTCCTCTTATGAAATGATGTTCATCAAATGAGCCGTTTTACAGGTCAGCATGATGGCGACAACTGTCATTGCTATTAAACACCGTCAGTTGCCGTTATTTATCGACTGCACTGCACTTTCCATCAGGTACATTGCAGTCATTTTGCCAAACCAGTTAAAATAAAAGGCAAAATATACTGAATAATACGAATAATTCACTAAACATGTGATCTGAGATAAAATCTTTCATCATTTCATCAAGGTCTTGTCGAAGAAAGAAGGAATCGTGAGAAGCATCAATATGGAAATTCACTAAGATAACTATGCTGTTAAATGTAATCATCATTATCAGCCTGTAAGAGACCCACTGCAGGGCCATAGTCCTCTTCTCAAAAGACGGTATTGGCATAATCACTATGCCAGTCCACGACGTTTTAACTATTTTAAACTCTAAAAAATTTACAGTTCTGTGTAATTCACATGCAGTAGTACTTTAAGAACGTTTCTCAGATTTAGGTTTCCTCATGATGTTTTCCTTCATGGTCAGCCGATTGTGTTACCTAATTAACATTAGTAAATATACGAGAATTCCGTAAAATTCGTTAGTAAACGCTTGGGTTCGAACAAATGGAAATCGAATTAATATCCCACCGGTCTAACCGCCAGACCTCCACGACTTATGTCTAATACACTTAATTATTTAGAAAATAGTATACACATACAGATGGATTAAATTGAAATGGCTTTTGTTGGTTCGGAACAATTTTCAAAACGGCTGAAGTAATTTTTATACGACTCTTACTGACAGACAGAATACTTTTCGCGATACTATTTACAAATCCTATTCCTGTCAACAAATATATCATTTTTACGAGAACTAAGTCATGGGCTCTAACTAGCAAAATATAAAGTTGAGTCATCTAAGTGTATATTTAAATTGTATGGGTGATTATATCTCAGAATCAACGAAATGCTTACTATTTTTTATTGTAACGCAAAATTGAGATTATTATTCATGAAAAACCTCCTTGTTACTTACTTACAAATGCCTGGTTAAGTTTTGAACGTTACTCAACAACTCGATATAGGTACTCGTTTTTTTAACATAGGACTATTCTGTTTTGGTAAAGCAAAATATACAATTACTTTTATTTCTGTCTGTACTTTGGAGTACGAAAGTTGACCGTACTTATTCATACACGAGGTGTGCTTCTTACTATGACAGTTTTCTGTGGACAGTACCCTCCTCTCAGTTATGCTGAGTATAGTAATATTCTGTTTAAGTTACATTACCGAATTTTTACCAGACTTTTTCCTCCACTATTAGAAGTGCGATGTTAAAAAGTATCCGATAAATATCTAATCTCAAATCTTGTTAAGCAACGAACCAAGAATATAGTGGAAGTGTTCTAGGGATATAAGTAATCTCTAAATCGCCTACTATATGGATACAGTGACAATTCCATTTTAGTGATTCAGCTAAAACACCCCGTCAATCGACTTAGGTACATTTCTTTGCAATGAATCAAAACTATAGGTGAAGGAAACCATCATTTCAAAAGTTTTTTCTAAGTTAATTTTTTGTCTTTAACTTTTCAATTTTCTATTGTTTATATTTCGTTTTTTTTGGCAGACGACTATGCCGACAATTGTTTTAAAGGGTATCACAGATTATGTGCAAAGAGAGAAAATTATTTGTGTGAAGACTTCCCACATAGCTTCTATGACTTTAATAGACTGCCATTATTAAAGTAGCAAGAAATGCATCCTATACATTTTAATATGATGGCACATTAGTACATTGCACCCCTGTGAAGCCGCGACGAGTTCCTAGTATATTATATTATAAAGATATTTTTTAATGCATTGTCAAAAATCATCGTTAATCAGCGGTCATAATCTTTATTCCGATACTGAGGCCGATATAATTTTGAATCGATTCCTTTGTAATCGATACAATCGCCGAGATCGTAACGACTAGATAAATCTCCCAGTCACGAATCTGACCCCGGGTTCAATAGATTAATTTATAACTTTATATATGGCATGTTTAAAGTACGGTATGTTGAAGTTCTTTATATATATAATACTAGCTGATCCGGTCACGGGTTCCTGTGGCTCAGTTATTACATGTTAAATTGAATAAAACATATGCACCATAAAATAAAATGAAGTTGAATACAAAATTAAAACGTAGCACCATCTATGAGATGTTTTGCTGGTTCTACAGTTTTCTGTCAACAAACTAATTGATAGCGCCATCTATTCGAGCCTGCTGAAACTTAAAATTAATAACAATAATCAACATCGACCAAAATTTAATTTGTACTTAAAAAATATTGAGATCATTAATCTTTAAAGTTGGATCAAAGAATACATAAATGTCAACATTTCATGCAAATCAATTGAGTAGTTTCAGAGTACATCGTGGAGAATCACCATGATACTGGATTTTTATACATTAAGATGATCTAGATGTAGACAATTATTTATGTACCACATTGAACATAACTATGCTACTTAATATCTTAAAAAAAAATAACAAGTAGCTCTTTTTTATTCCGACCATTCCCTCGAGAAAGAAAATGAGTAGTGTCGAAATGACCGAGTAAAACCTCAAGATGAACCGTCTACCGAGTTAAACACCCGTAAAATAATTCTTACGATTTCATTAAAATAAATCGACTTTTCTCTACCTTATATTAATGTATACATTTATTGTACACTCAACAATTCCGGAAGAAATTCTCTAAATGTTCATGGATCAACCGTATCAGAATCGGTTACGTATCTTAGAAATAATAAGAGAACACAGAGACAGACGTGAAAACCGGCTTTGTTTCAGAGCGACTATAGATATATACATAAGGTATAGAATAAAAATCCAAAACTTGAAATTTAATATTATACATTATACGCGTACAGGTTAAAAATATGTAACTAATCCTTATCTCGTATTTAGTATAAATGCATCCAACTGTTTTTAAAACAACATAATTTTCTAAATGTATTAGAAACGAGGGTTGCGTTTCTCACTCAATTAATTCGAGTTAGTATTAATGTTGGAATTACAATATCACAAAATGTTCACCTCTGACGCGCACCTAATAAAGGCTTCCGTAGAAATGACACAAATTATATACAAGAGAAAGGCAAAAAAAATAAACACGTGAATTTTAAGTGAGATGTAAAATTTACATCGCTCTTTGATTTTGTAACATTTTGTTTAGAATTACATATTAATTTTGATTTTGAAACGTGTAAGTTTAGTTTACCATTTAATATTTATCTCTGTTTGCGTTACATTAACTGTTACTGTTATACGAAAATAATATATATAAAGATACAAGTTTAGAAAAAATTACGGAATTCGCTTAGTCTATGTATAATTTTCTAATACGACAACTGGTTGAAAGTAATATATACCAATAACAACCTACGACTTCGTTTAAATTGTATCGCTTTTTCATTCAGATATTAAGCAGTTTATCTGAATAATTACAATTTGCTATTTTTAGAATGTTTTACTAATTTGGATTCGTTAAGGATAAAACCATCAGTATTTATTTCTTCAAAATAAACAACGCTACCATTAAATTACTTTGTTTTACCAAATCGAAAATCAAGAATAAATAATTTAGATTAATTTGCACAGAGTAAACTGTTTGTCGTTCTCTGTATTGTGGCATAAACTGTATCACGCGTACAGGCGTCGCAGCCGCACAAATTAATCAAAGAGAAATATTCATGGCGACACATGCCATGAAATGATAATGAACCCCCTATATACACCGTTAAAGTTATGAGATGAAGCGTTATACAATTTAGTAGACCGGTGAAGCTGTTAAGACCTTGCTGAGTCAATAGCGTAGTCATTTCGAAAAAAAAAGTTATACAATTTTTAGTTATTAAAATAAAGTCTACTTATTTCGTTTTATTTTTATTGAGGATTTGTTCAAGAAGATGCCATCCTCATCCCTTTAACATGTTTTAGAAAAGAAACATAATAGCAACAAAAAAACTAAACAGAAACTTGCAATTACTTTCTTGCCCATATAGCGTCCACCAAATCATAGATGATTAATTCGGCTTCTTCCAATGTTAACGGTGACAACATCTGATTAAAAACTTATGATAAAGTACCTATACTTAAAATACGATAGACATCTTCTTGCTGATGGCAACTTTCACATTTACTTGTTTCGTTTCTTTATATTAAAAAATAGATTTATAAAATGGGCAGAAAGAGCTGTTAAAGCCAAGACAATTATGTTTCTTCTCAAATTAAAATTGGGGAAAATATAGTTCACCCCTTTTATAAGCTTTTTTTTATGGAAATGAAAACGCTGTTGACCTGTGGAAAGGTCTTTACAGCTTCACCAAACTACCGAGACGAGCGTTGAAGGCACTCAGCAGATTTGGGATGCTTGGGCGACTAACTCAAGGGTGTACGGCACACCTCGGCTTGGGCTGTCGCCTGTTTTGTGCAAAAATCGCCGCCTATCTGAGCTAACCTAAGCTAAGCTATCTAGATATACGTATATGAGTTATTGAAACATCCATGTGTACCAAGCATGTGTACCTCAACAACTCCTATATGTATTTTGTATCGGAATAATTCCTCTGAACTATATAGGATACGATAGGGAAAAACAAGGGTAGAACTCTTTGTCATTTATTTCTTCGAAAAAGAAAAACAGCTTGTAAGCGAGTAAGCGTGCACATGTGTATAGGTGATGTGTATGATATTGTAGCAGTGATGTTAGGTTTTGTACCACTGTATCACGTGAGCAGCGTACTCAAGGGCTCCACGCCGAGGTAACGGACCTAGGCTTGAGCCGCTGCCGAGGGGGGGCTAATCTGGAGTTTTATAAGCCTCCTGATGTGTCTTTATATGTTTGTTTTCCATTAACTGCCTCTTGATCTCTTACCCTGTGGGCTTTTTCTTGTTGTGACCTTTTTTGCCCATCTCCCATCTGATAAGGGTTTTAGGTGACCTTACCTCTATAAATATTGTGCATTTATGTAATGTAACTTCACGGTATAACGCTACATCTTATAATTTATACCATAGGTCTTTATACATGGTGTGATATAGCCTTGTAAAACAATACGCCGTACAATAGAACGCTTTTGCCTGAAGACAATTAGTGTAGAGTATTCGCTTTTGACCGAATCAGATCCAATGGGATCTACCATTGTGTGTCGGGGCTTTGACATATCTGGGTTACGTTTAGAATTTGCGATGTGATGTGCCTGAATACCTAACCCATTTATTTTCACTTCAAATATTAAATTTATATCTAATAATTTATGTTAAATCGCTGCCAACAGGATGAGTACCCGTCTGATCGTAAGTGCTTATTATTGTCTAAAATATGTGTATAGTGGCAAATTATGACAAGTAGTTAACCCTAGATATACTGCGGCAATAGATTTCTGAGTAATTTTATCCAAAGCGAATGACCCTCTCTGACATTGTCGTTTAACACCAAGTTTGAATTTTATTTCGCATAATTAAAAGAACACGTTGTTCTCACTGTATCTCGCTACAGTTTTCTGGAAGTTAAAGATTGAAACTGGCAATCACACAAATTACTGTACATGGCAGAGCCACGCTGAAGCTATTACTGGTTTCAGCATGAATCAGTCGGCTCGCCTGGGTGGTGCCACCCCTCTCACAGAAAACCCACGGGAAATAATAATGCTTGCATTGTTGCGTTTCGTTCGGTCAGTGAGAGCACCGAAGGCCTACCTACCCTCCCCTCGCCCCTCCTTTGTTCCCCTTCCCCCTAAACACAGGCTGGCAAGGCACTTGCGAGTCTTCCGGTGTTGCAAGTGTCTATGAACAGCGGTAATCACTTAACATCAGGTGACCCGCCTCTTCGTTTGTATCCTATGATATACAAAATACACTTTGTGAAAGAGTGAAGACATTAGAGTTTTGACAGACTTATAAATGAATCATATAGTGGCTTTTATTTTATATTCAGAAACATACAGTTTTATTTCTTCCTATGTTGTGTTATTTTAATGGAATTTTACGGAATATAGTGCGATCATTATGCACAAGACTAAGGATGTGAACACGGACTGGAAGTAATAACACTATGTGGTACATTAATTTTGAGGTTTCACAAAAACATTCTAGAAAATTCTAAGAAGAGAGCCACCATATTGCCACCTGAAACCAAATATAGAGTATTTGCCCATATGCCCACTACATTTCTGTAGTGGTAGAGCCACACTGAAGCTATTATTGGTTTCAGCCTGAATGGGTCGGCTCGTCCGGGGTAGTACCACCCTCTCACAGAAAACCGACGTGAAGTAACAGTGCTTACATTGTTGCGTTTCGTTCGGTCAGTGAGAGCACTGGAGACCCATCTCCCCTTCTCCCCTCTCCTCTTCCTTCCCCTCCCCCTTTCTCTCCATTCTCCCAAACACAGGCTGGCAACGCACTTGCGACTCCTTAGGGGTTGCTAGTGTCTATGGACGGCGGTGATCGCTTAACAACAGGTGACCCGCATGTTCGTTAGCCTCCCATATGACATAAAAAAAAAACATAGAAATGGTAGTAATGAACTTTAATAAGAAGAATCGCTTACCAAAGTTTAAAAGGAATATGAATTAAATAAAGTTAACTTGATTGTAAAGCTTCTTCTGGCTTGTAAAAATATTCTATGTCTGAAAATAGATTTTTGGATGCACTTGAATGAAGATCATCGCTGTGCTGAATTTAATTCAAGATGGGAAACAGTTGAGACGTGGCAGTTAATTGAAAACGGGTGTCAAGTGGAAGCGATGCGACGTTTCCACGTACGTCTATAATAAATACATTTATAAGTTACCCTGGCAGATGGCATAGCACTTGTACATTTAGTTTCTATAATTGCTGATTATACTTGAGCCATTTTTAATAATGATACTTAATATTTCATCTTTTTCATTTTATTTTCCAATTTCACGAATCTTCTAGATTATTACGTACGTACATTACATCATTATAAATATTTTGTGATAATTTCAATATTCTGGAAAAATGGTCGCCCCTCGTTAGAGCTCTGCAGAGAGTTTTTGTGACATTTTTGAATGCATACTCCTTCATTTATGCACCATAACCGAACCATATTACGTAAAATGCCACCAATATTCAAAAATATAGAGTCAAATATCACATGATAATGTTATAAATAAAAATCACCACATGATAGACTCAAGATCCCGCCAAAAACTCTCTATTTCACAATTCCTGCATGACATCGTAGTCTTTCCATAGTTTGTTATAACAAATGAGAGTTAGTAGATTTTCGCTATTTGGCATCGCGAATGCATTTGCCAGTGTAAATGTTATTTATATGTCATGAGAATTTTAATTAAATTACATAACTTTTTCGAAATATTTAGAACGATTTTCCCTTTTTTTCATAATATTATTACAAATTTACTTCAACTTTGTACTATTTAACTAATTATGTAGCTGATAGCATTAAAGCATACATGTGGGGTAAATTAACGCAAGTTTCTAGATTAAAAAAGAATTGTGATCGATCAAGTTCCCTTTAAAATTAATCATCTAATAATTAAATAAAGCGGAGCAAAATATATCACAGATTAAATATATAAAATAACAAGATGTGTTTAAATACACAATCCAGGATACGAGTTACAACGCAAAATCGGAAACCAAACATACTTAGACAATGGGTTATTATCGTTTTGTCGTTTTATTAACAATAACATTGCTTTGGTATAAAGGTAATCGTACACTACTACTTGAAGTCGTCACGATATCACTTCAAAATGTATTTTGTGTTTTATTTTGTTTCACGATTATCTTAGTATTTAATTTATTTAATTAAGTATTTTCTAAATTCTATAATCAGTAATAGAGACGATCACTGCGTTGGGTTTAGCAACTGATTACGATTCACATTTTAAGGATATTATACTTTATAACTTACTTTATAATATGACATCTATAATATGAACAATTTGTACGAGTATTTCTGTGATATGGATTTATTTTAATTTAAATAAAAAACAATAAAAATAAAATATTATGGTTTATACAATGTATTGAACTAGTTACGACTATTAAAGAGTGTATTTTGTTATCTCTTACTTTATTCAATAATTCTATATGCTTTTATAAACTATAATAAGTTTTTGATATGAAACAGGTGGAGGGTAAACCTAATTGTTGGCGTGGCGACGCAAAACAAGAACATTGCACTATTAACGAAATACTCAAACACATTTGCAACCCTATCTTGTAGGCCACAATAAAAAGTCATTATTTTATGGAACTAATTTGTAACTTTTTAAGGTTTAACGTTTCATTATGCCATAACTGATTCCTGTTTTTTATGCAAATAACTTATACAAAACAAATTTGATGTTTCACATCTGCCAGGCGTCCCGTGATGGCTAATTTTTTTGATATAAAACTATGTTCATATATTTTAATATTCTTCTTATCTGCAAAATGTTGAAAAAGTTTTGTTGGGTTTTATTTTGTTTAAGTTAATTACAAGAATATCACTTGTATTTATTTTCGTATTATGTATTTGTATATATGTTTCCCTATCTTTATTAATAGCTAAACCTACCTAATTTACATCAAATTACTTTCAAAATATTAAAATATGTATGATCCTCCTAGAAAGAGGTATTTTACAGGAGTTGTGTACCTACTGTGTGGGTGTGCAGGAGTGAATGATCATGTATTTCATGGATTAGCAAAGGAAAGTGCTACTGTGTTTATTACAAGGCAATTACTTGGCCTTCTTACGTGTGAAATTTGCTTATATCTTCGATTCTAATCGAACTCGATTCAAACTCACTCAGATTATTTCGAACCCGTAGTACGTATATGTGAGTTGATATTAAAACAGTCCATTTTGCGCAGTTATACTGTAGTCTTTTATTAGCACAATTATTATTAGAATATCAAACAATATTGATGTTTCTTTGTTTTTTCAATAATGTATTGTTTTGTTATTCCTTATAATCAAACTGTTTACGATTGCAATTTCACAGCGGTTTCAACAGACCGTTCTCTTGTTATCATACTTATTTATTTTTCGTTTTTGACACATGTTATTTAGTGTGATTCATATATCTCTGATATGTCAGTACCTAGTGGCATGCATAATATAGGAAGAAATATAACCTTAAATTGGGTAGTAGTGTGAATCCTATTAATATTATAAACAAAAAAGTATGTCAGAATGTATTCGTATGAATGTTTGTAACTTTTCGACTCAAAAACTATTATACCTCATACATCAGGATAATACATAGGCTATAATTTATATAGCTTGGTACATATATAAAAATAACTAGAACTCTGGGAAAAATATTGCCATGTGAGAGATATTTAGGCGTACCCTACACAAACAACTCTTTGCGCTAACATTATGGGTAGTATAATGATTTAAAAGTTACAAATGCAGATGAAGTTGCGGATGACTGCTAGCTATTTGTAAATAGACAAATGTATACAATAATGTGTCTTTTTCGGGCTTATTCTGGAAAAATATGAACCCATCATGACCAAACTTTTACTGTAAATTCTCACGGGTTGTATACCATGTTTTTCTTTAAGAGCTACGCAGTAATGATAAATCTGGTCTAAAGATACATATTTATTATGAATAAACATATTTATAAACTGTACATCTTTGTTTCAGACGTAGAGTAAACAAATTCAATATGTCATACATTTTGTTCTCTTTTTTAAAATCATATTTTATACAGTTACAGTACGTATCCCAAACAATCTCTGTTGTTTAAGCCCTACGAATTCTATTCTGAACAATGAAAAAAATAGTATCAATGGTGATCAACGCAACCAACAAACGTTTGCTTTGTAACTGCGAACGCGTACCCAAAAATCTGTTGACCTTCACCTCCCCTCCGTAAACTCGCATTACATTTGCAGTAGGGGTACGTAGATATCCGAGCACGTGTCAAGTTATGCTGGACGTTGTAATTCACAATCCGCGTTGATTCACTCGCTGTGGTACTCCCAGATATTTCATGCACGCAAATCAATACATTGGTGAAATATCTAGTTATACGATGTTTTTTATTTTATTTTAATTGTATACGCTGTTCATAGCATTTTTTGTGAAATTTCCGGTTGAAGCCGGTAAGATATTTTTAGCAACTACCTAACTAAAGTGAAGTTCTGTCGATACAACTCGGTGTCTAATAGTCTAATGAAATTAAGCTATACACTCTCAAAAGCAATGTGATAATCATAGTTACTATACATCATTACTTATGAAAATAATAATCGGAAATCTAGTAGGCAAGATATCCAAGTTTAAATTTAACTCCACTCTGTGCATTATAAAGTACGGAACACATCTATACTAATATTATAAAGAGTTAAAGTTTGTGAAGTTATAGGGGGTAATATCCGGATCTACTAAACCAATTTTGAAAATTCTTTCACCAATAGAAAGACACGTTATTCGTGAGTGTCATAAGCTCTATATTAACCCGAAAAATAAAAAGACTTTTTTGTGGTAGTTAGATTTGCAAAATAAGTCGGAGAGAAAACGGTCGTACGAAAATGTTTCTTACGAACATTGCCTTAACGATGAGAGATATATGATTAAGTTTTAGAGAGAAGTTTTAGAGCTTGACAATGCCTACAAAAAGTCAGTAACAGCATATGTCTAACTTCAAGGTTTTGTTATTATCAGGGCGGGACAACGTCCGAAGTATCTACTAGTAATAAATACAACCATTCAGATGATACACGTATTGAGCTTGGCTACTCTGTCGAGCGCCGGTTGGAGTGCGACATGCGATAGATGGACGAAAAAATTTAAAGCGATTGAAGAAAAGTGTCACCTTAAAAAAATTATCTTTTAGTCATAATAATACTAGATATTTTCTAATTTTCCTTGTAATTCCAATGAAATTAAATTTATTTAAATATTTATTACGACGGTTACATCATTATAGAATAAAATAACTTCTTAATTGTCTGTTTCAAATTAAGTTTATTTTAGATTCGAGTATAAAACTGCGTGTCTATTGATATACATATTTATTGGTTTACACGTAACGATTGCTGAAGTGAAATAATACTTCTGGAAGTTTCCGAAACTTAATGTATTATGTACAGGGCTGTCTCGACACTGACAACTCTTGACGACGCTTCTGACAGTAATTATATGCGGCAGGCGTAAAGTTTTACCCCAGTTTCCACTATAACCAACATTTATGTTACAATGGAGTGAACGTTACTTTATGGATTTCATATTAATCTGTACTGTATCTATCCTTACTAATATACAGCTGAAGGGTTTCTTTGTTTAGTTGAACGCGCTATGTACCTAATGGGTCCAATTGTGAATATAACCATTCTTCAATTCATCTGAATACAAAAAAAATCATCTAAATCTGTCGAGGACTTTAAAAGAAGTTCAGTCACTTACATATCGACAGGAGAAAGCGGAAATGTCGTAACTTGCATTTTGGACTAGATTACCTTTTACCATATTCTGGTATAAAAAAATACCGCTTCGAATATTCTGGGTCTCGCTTTCCTCCAATTCAATTTTTCATCGATATGACCTTCGTTTTGTGCCTAGTTTTAGCATTACACTTAAAAAAATTGAAGTCTTGAAGTACTTTTTTGACTTTGGTGTAAAGTTGGGTTTTTTAAGTTACGACAATTATGCTTTCTTCCGTCGATATGGACAAAAAACGATATATATAAAGATAGTGACCGGCATAACTACTCCGAAATATTAGGATAGTGATTGTTACAAATATCAATAATTAACGAATAAATCCCAATCATTTTGGAACACGTTCTAGTCATTATTATTATTGCTTCAGTTTGAAAACGTGTAATCGTTCATTTTTAAGTTTTTTAAACACGTTTTTTATTAACACGCTTTTTTATCTGTCCATTTATTTATCTGTTTGTAACAAGTTTACAAATCGATCGATTTTGAATTCATTGGTTACATATATTTAACCCAAGAATTATTATAAATGAGCATGTGAGACTGTTTATTTGCTAGACTGTCACAGAACAAGGCTTACAGAAAAAAATGTAGGGTACGTTTCATCTAGAAAAATGGCACTGTTTCCGGGAGATGTGTTTAAATTTAAATTAACGCGAGAAAACCTAGAACCTTCAAAAGTAAATTATTAATTAACATACATAGCCAGGTAAAAAAACTGAATAATTATATCCGACTGGGTCATGGAGATCACCATACAATATAGTTAATATACATAACAATCTATTATAGTGGTTACGCTTAAGCAAAACATTAATCTATAAGGCGATGTACCTACATCTAATAACCAAGAAACTTCGTAGGGGTTCCGTGACTGGATTACGACCATCGTACACACATTCCAGTAATTTTAGTGGATGCACAGAGACGAGTTAGTTCCAGACATCACCATCGTACACATAATGATCCACTCTAAAATTGACACAATAACTCACTTGACATGGCGTTTAAGCTTACAGTCCAGCAAATCAGTAATATGCTTTGGGACTTTGTTATGAAGCCTAACACTGTTACCTAAAAATCTATTACCGCTTTTACTGAGTCTGAGATATGGGATGACCAGTTTGTCACAGTTTTTAGTATTTAGATTATGCCGGTATATTACTGAAACCAGCTTTTCAAAATTTTTGAGGACTTCTTTGAAACCATCAAGAATGTGTTGAGAGGGTAGAGTTAAGATACAAAATTCCCGATACTTAGTCTATAATGATTGCCGACTATATAATATGGGTATATTATATATTGCTCGAACTGCCCGTTTTTGTAATAAGAATATGTCATCTACCTCAGCTGTCGTCTCCCACAGAAGAATAAGCATAAAAGTATGTCATAAAAAGGTAATAAAGCTCCCTACTCCAATTGCCTACTTACTCACTTTGTTACGTAATAAGAAATATTGGCAATATCTGTCTAACCCCTATGACGGCTAGCGTGATGAAGGCTAACCACAAAACTTATCAAGATATGAGTCATGCTTTTGAGTGGTCACTCGACACCAAAAGTTTACTACGTTTCGAATTCTTGATTTGTTTAGGTTGTAAATTAGAGGCTATGTTCTATGTGTTAAGAGAATAGTGGATAGCGTCTTTATAAAAGTAGTAGCTGTCTCGGCCACGCGTTGTTGTGGCTCGGTTATAGATGTTGAATTAAAATTATGATAAAGTATATGGTATTATAGGATAATGCGTCTAGATATTTTATACAAAAATCGAGGTTACATAGTAAATAGAGATTAACAGAACACGTGCACCATAAAATAAAATGGAATCGAATAAAAGAAATTGAAAATTAAAACGTAGCGTCATCTACGACACATGTATAACAGTCGGTTCTACAGTTTTCAGTCAACAAACTAATTTAAAGCGCCATCTGTTCAAGACTGATTAAACTTACAACTAATAACAATAATCAACATTGACAAGCATTTAATTTATAATTAAAAAATATTGAGGCCATTAAACGAAATATAAATCATCCTATATCTCAAGTCCAACCAAACTATACATAAATGCCAACTTTCATGAAGATCGGTTTTGCGTAGTTTCGAAGTTCATCACGGACAAGCCTCATAACACTGTATTTTTATACTTGTGGACTATACCTAATGACTCAATTTAATTAACTATACTAAATGTAGAGCCTCATATTAATAAAATTAATAGATTTTATTTTAGTTTTTTGGTAATTATAAGAGTGTTTGTTTTGTGTGAAGCAAAATTAAGTTTGTTTTGGAGGCTCCATGCATGTATAGAAGTATTATTACTATGTTTTATACTTCAATAATACCGTGATCAGAGAATATTAGCACCACGTAATATCTTGATATTATACACCCTTTCTATTGTCACAGCAAAATTTGTTATGGTCACAATCTGCAATGAAATGAGTTGCTTATTTACCACACTAATTTAGCGGGGTGTACCAGATAAAAGTTAAGAGGCTTAAGTTTATCCAAGATGCCATGAAACCTTTATAAACTGGCTTTAATAGACGACGACAGAGATTTTTTTTTGTAGAGAGAGCACATGTACATGATCTAGTATTTCATATAAATAGAAGAATAATTAAATCGTAAATCGCTCGCGACTTATACCACAGCGTAACAACGGTTACTCAGTTAGTCATAGAAACTTATCGGCACGTATGGACGGAACTTTATCAGTTAGTAACTTGTTATGCAGGTCAGAGATCTGTTCCCGGGTTAGCATTTAGAACAGCTGTTCAAATTCAAAACAACTAATTACTTGCATTTGCTAGCGTACGAGAGTTAAACAGCGTGGCCACTGTAACTTGACCTATTTTAATAAACGATTTGTTTGTATTTCGACATCTATACGTTTTATTATTAATTAATAAGTAAAACCTTGTTTCTTGTTTAACAAATGTAAGTGGGTTTCTATTACAAATGTTTTACGATCTGTAGTAAGTTTGTGTTTAATACGTATATATATATATATATAGTGTCCAAGTAATTAGGACACTATTTACATCAAGAGGGAAATATGAATAATGATAAGTCAAATCGTACTAAAATTAGGGCTTCATTATTGATAGTGTTTTGGTAGTTTTACCTGATCACGACATTTCTGGCAAATCAAGTCGATTCTGAACGACTGTAATTTTGATCTTGTGTTAATGACCATGACGTCATAAATACTAGCATATTGAAAGTATATTTCTGCGATTTATAACATTTCCAGGACTTGACCTGTACTAACATCGATATAGTTTATTATTCTTAAGAAGTTAAGATCGATTGGTATTAAAAAAGATTTTATGTAGGTCCTCCATTACGTTACTAACTATACATTTTAAGTAACATTTTGGGGTGTAAGGGGTGTCGAGTAACATCTTAAGACTTGAGACACCCAAGCCAACCTCACCTGCACGTGGTGCACCCTGCTGATCAACGAACGAGGCAATGGCGATAGCGGGGTGGTAGGGTTTTACAGCCCGACTGGGTCACAACCACCATGCATATGGCGAAAAAGCCTATCATAGTGACTCGCTTCTGCGCGTCGCGTTTCGAGATCAGCCTGTGTATATCCAGCACCGGGTGAATTTCGTCATTATGACCGGCATGGCAGCGGCGAACGGCGATGGATAATCTGTCTCTCGGTGGTTTTCGATGTTTTTGGATTGTACTATGCTTAACATCAAGCATAGTGCAGTCACTTTATCGTGCTACAATAAAAAAAAACATATGGATGCAGATCCAAACAACTCAGAAATGTATGAACAGTTCCCTAAGAATATGTTCTAGTAGCTACCATAGTTAAAGTACGCATATAACTCATTTCGAAAGATCTATTCTGAATAAATTCAGACAGATACCTTTGTAGTTCATGACATATGATAAAAACAAATTACGTGATATAGAACAAAATATAGTATGATTCACTTCCGATAAAGACACTACGATAGATTCAATGCTTAACGCATGCTTTAGGTATTACTGAAATCTATCAAGATAAATGAGTAATTATTATTTAGGGTTACTCTAATCACGTACAGACCTCATCAAGCTTTCTGTCCGACCTGAATATGGTTGCGCAAAATACGTTTTTACGTATAAAGACGTAGTACATTATACGTATAACTTCGATACAATATAAGGATAAATAAATAAAATCTAACTTTTTTTTTATTAGATTCTTGTCTGTATTACATTCAGACCAAACTTAGGGCTGTATTCAGAGCGGCTGACAAGTTTGACAAATGTATATAAAAACCTACTTGAAAAAAAAAATAGCAGTTGTTTAATGAATTGTATACGACTTTATGTTCACTTTGACTTTATGTATGTGTAGCCTATGACATTCATAAATAACGTGATTTTCTTTTGGTAAAAGCGTTATTAAAATCGATTTAGTAGGTCCAGATATTACCCCCTCACAAACTTTACCTCTTTGTAATATTAGTATAAATTATTAAGGTATATGAAATCCAGAAATAACAATTTTCATATTTACCCAACGTACTCGTTAAAGTCTAACAAACGTACATGTAATTACAAACGGGCCTTCGTCCGTATATCTAGCTTCTAGCCTATTACTAGATCAAATATTTAAACAAGTCGGGCTTGCATTATGCACGGATCAGTTTGCCTTCCAATCGATTCAATTTCTACATAGCTTGTGTTCATGACGAATTGTTTGCTTTTGTATTCCATGGATGCATCGCTGTTGTGGGTTTTGAATTGTTGATGATAATCATTGCACAAGAAATGCATACTATTTGGTACCATTTTTATTTGCTGTCTGGCAGGACATGGCAATTGCTTATCTATACAAATATAAAGAGGTAAAGTTTGTGAGTTTGTGACGTTGTAGGGGGTAATCTCAGGAACTACTGGTCCGATTTGAATCATGCTTTCAGTGAAATATAGCTCAAAAAAAACCTTGACAAATTATACACCTAAACCTTCTTCATGAATCACTTTATATACTGGTGAAAACCGCGTGAAAATCCGTTCAGTAGTTTGTAAGTTTATTTCTAACAGACAGCCAGGCAGACGTGAGAGAGGTATTTGTTTTATGATAAGTAGTGATATTTATAATTTGGTTATTTGTAATAGATAAGCCTAATACAAGATATATTTTTCATGGGTGTGGAATGAAAAACAACAAAGTTATAATATTACTCGGTGTATATTGATTTTCCACGTATAATTTCAATCTCGACATAAAAATGAGTTAAAGAAAAAGCATATGTAATAATTACGTATGTCTACAATCAACAGCCCGTAACTAAACTGAAATGTAAGGTGAATTATTAAGGGTCTGACTTTTAGTGTTACGAGTATCGGTGTTACGTTATTATGAATTAAGTAATACGCTTATCTTATACACACGATTTTTTTATAAAATGTTCTCCACAAATAACTATCAGGATGTATATTTTTCAAGAATAATGATTGATGGAAACTTCACTTTGCGAAAATCCATTATTAAATATTAGAGTGGTTTCTTGTCACTTTCGCCTGGATTGAGTGAACGCTGCCACGGCTTACTACAAATAAAAAACGTTTGATTCCATTTCCGTGACGTGTACCTGAAAATTTTAATTCGGAAACTACTGACAGAAAAAGATGAATATTAGTAACTGAAACAACAAAAAATAATGAAACTCATTGTATTGACGATTACCCCTGTAGTCGGTTGACACTATTGGTATGTTGCTATAAAATATCATATATTAATTGAAATATATTGTAGATTAGCGAGTCATGACGCCAATCAACTACACGTGTTTAACTCCGTCACATGACATCTGGAATAAAAACCATCATCTCCATTTTCAATAATAATTATTTTCATTCGGAACTTTGCGTCGATGCTAAAAATACAATAATTTCATACATTTTCGTGTCCATTAGGAATCTGCTGAAAATTCGCAGTCCGTGTTAATAATGTCGATTTGTAATGGATGAAAAATTATTTAATCACGAGTCTCTGCAATCTCTATCCGTTATCTGCAAGTTTTAACATTGCTGGGTATATGCAACTTGATAAGTGTTACCTAACATAGTAAATTAACGTTTGCAAGGTAAAACTTAAATAACTACTTTCCGTAATTTATTGTAGAAAAAAATTAAAAGTCACAAACTTTTGGTTATTCCATATGCCGACACGTTGTGGACTAGAGATGTCCACATCAGAAGGCACTTTAACCCAGTTATCGACATTTTAGAAATACTTATGTAAGTTCTTCCCGCTTCGCTTATCCACTAAATTCAGATCTATGAAATATTAGTGATTTGATACTGACAAGCTAATAGGCAAATTAAAGGAGTCTTTACTTGATATGATCTATGATACCTACTTAATAAATATTGTTATAAGGCTTTATGCGATGTAACTGTACTTCTAGGAATCTGTTAAAATTAGCTTTTAAACTATTATCATTTTTTAGTTTGGGAAGTAACTATGTATTGGTATTCTATCTTATACAACAATCGGTCGTGTGTACAATATTATTATGAAATAAGGAATCAGCTTTATTATTATCCAGGAGCTATAATAAGTTTTAGTTACACTTATTCGCTAGTCAGAACAACACTACACATAAAATGTCCAATATTAGAAGTGCCATAGCACTATTTGACGGTACTTCACCAACTTTGAATGACTTTCTCGCATCCGTTGAAGATATTACCACGGCTTGCCTACAAAGTCACTTGATGTAAAGTTAAGATTTTATTGAAGATTAGGTTGTTAATTGTATTATAATTAACGATTAGTATATTATTTAGTTAAAATAGTTAGTATATAATTAGTATTTTTTTTTTTGGCATATAAGGAGGACTCATCTTGAAATTGACGTTTGCTTTCAAAACATCTAAATCAATTTATTATTTTGTAAAAATATTTTTTTGGAATAAAATAGCGACAATATTGTAATATTTTACAATAGAAATACTAGTACTAATATACCAATGCAGTATTGACTAGATATTATAAGGAACAGTACGGAGTGCGCTAATGCAAAAAACGAGCAAGGATTGTTGTGGCCATAAGCTTGTATTCTTTAGAAATTCACTAGTATGCCAATATAATGCTAACGAGATATTATAAGGAGCAGAACGGAGTGCACAAAACGTCATATTGTTCAAGGATTGTTGCGGCGATAAGATTATACTGCTTAGGAGTAATCCTAGATAATAGTGGAATTGAAGTAGCATTTTATATTATTTTAGTTCTGGCTCTTAAATTTTATTGCGTATAAAGTAAATGTTTGTATTTTTTTAGTTCTTTTTTTAAATTTAACAAGTATTTTGCTAGTAGTATGATTAATTATATTTAGGGCATTATGTCTTAATCCCAAGGAGGGTTGGTGTCAGGCAGGCGGCCGATCATAAAATTAAGCCAAATCATACTTCACAACATGACAAGTATAAAAAGGGGATTAGGGTTATCTGAGGGTAGAGCTCAAAGTAAGAAAGAAATTCGGAATATAAGATTGAGATTTCCAATTGGAATGTCGGAACAATGACTGGAAAGGCAAGAGAATTAGCGGATGTCTTACAAAGAAGATGCATAAATGTGGCTTGTTTGCAAGAGACTAGATGGAAAGGGACAAAAGCGAGAGAGATTGGTGTTGGATATAAATTCTGCGGAAGGAACGGTAAGAAGAATGGCGCAGGAATTGTATTAGACAATGAGTTTAAAGAATGTGTGACGAACGTAAAAAGAGTAAATGATAGATTAATATTGGTGAAATTATTGATAGAACAAACGACGTTAAATATAATAAGTGTATATGCGCCTCAAGCTGGATGTAATAGCGTGTAGGCGTTGTACAAGAAATAAGTGAGAAAGAAGTAAGAAAAGCTGTGAATGGTATGAAAAACGGAAAATCCATAGGGCCAGATGGCATATCTATTGAAGTATGGAAGTTTCTAAAAGTAGATGGATGGATGTGGCTGACTTTATTTTTTAATAAGATGTTACAGGAAAAAGCGATCCCAAATGAGTGGTGTTATAGCATAATAGTACCTATCTTTAAGAACAAAGGTGATGTGCAGGACTGTAACAATTATTGAGGAGTAAAGCTCATGTCACATAGTATGAAAGTTAGGGAAAGAGTGATAGCGAGACGAATAAAAGATGAGACTGAAGTGACGCAGAATCAATTTGGGTTTATGCCTGGACGAGCGACAACCGATGCCATTTTTGCACTTCAGCAACTGTGTGAAAAATACAAATGTGCACATAAGAACTTGCATATGGCGTTTGTTGATCTAGAAAAGGCATACGATCGAGTACCCCGAGATATTTTGTGGTGGGCCTTGAAAAAGAAAAGAGTGCCTGGGAAGTACCTAGAACTTATTCGTGGTATGTACGGTCAAGCAAAAACACACGTTAGATTCGAAGCTGGAGTTACCGATGATTTCAATGTGGCAGTAGGTTTACACTAGGGTTTAGCTTTAAGCCCTTATTTATTTCTTCTTGTTATGGATGCATTAACATCAGACATACAGGAGGATACACCTTGGTGTATGCTTTTTGCTGACGATATTGTTCTTATCGGAGAGGACGCTACCGATGTCCAGAGCAGGCTGGAAAAATGGCGAGATTCCTGGAGAATGTCGTTTTAAAAATTAGTAGAACAAAAACTGAATACTTGTTTTGCGACTTTGGTGGTAGGTCTAGTTTTTTTCCTATAGCCTTAAATGGTGTATCCTTACCAGTTTGCTCAATGATGATTTCAATGATACAAAACGACGGTGGCATTCATAAGGATGTGAGGAACAGGATAAATGCAGGATGGATGAAATGGCGAAATGTGTCTGGGGTAGCTTGTGACCCACGAATGCCTTTGAAACTCAAGGGGAAAGTTTATAAAACTATGATAAGACCGGTCATGCTGTATGCATCTGAGTACTGGGCAACAAAAGACACGGATGAGAGAAAATTACATGTGGCAGAGATGCGAATGTTAAGGTGGATGTGAGGTGTGACTAGAATGCATGAGATTAAGAATGAGTATACCAGAGGAAGTTTGAAAATAGCACCGGTGACAGAGAAGTTGAGAAGTAATAGATTAGCATGGTATGGGTATGTCATGAGAAGAGATGAAAACCATGTGACTAGAAAAGTTTTGAGTATGATGGTGGATGGATATACGAGTAGAGGAAGACCGAAAAAGGTGTGTATGGATTGTGTGAAAAATGATATGTGCGTAAAAGGTGTGAATACTGAGATGACATTTGATAGGAGAGAGTGGAAAAAGAAAACATGTGCCGAAACTACTTAGGTGGGATAACGGTAATGATGATGATGATGAAGGAGGACTCATTTTCAAGTGCTGTTACAAAAATAGTCTTATAGGTGTTTGGATACTAATTTACAAATTAAACCAATAACCAATAGTTAGACAGATGAGCATTAGCACGTACTCTATCATCAAGCATTGGCTTCAATACGAATCCTTTATTAGTCGTGAAATTCAGGCCCTCTGCAATACTTCAGATTATTGAGTTTCATTGCTTTGTAAACTGATGTCTCACAGAATTATTATGACATGGCATTAGAGACAAAATCAGAGATAAGACTAAAGTCTAAAAAAGTTATGCGAATAAGTATAGAAATCCAGATGCTTTCAGATTCCATGCAAGAGCTCTAATACACCACTGTCACAGATTACATAAATTTCAGACTTTTGTTTAAAGGAAGCAATGGACTTAGTAATTAGAAAAATTAGATATATTTTCTCTTCAAATTTCGGTGTTAATTTTTTTTATCTCGAATATCTTTTAAATGAAAATGAAATATTTGATCCATTAAAATGTCTATAGTACCCTACGAAAGGGCCGACTCGCAAGGGCCCGTAATAAAAATATGCTAATTGAACAACGGAGGGGTCGCTGAACCAATTCTGCTTAATTGCAAATCACAGATTTCTATTATATTCACGACTAACGTGGAAGGGTAGACAGAGGTGCTAAGAATATTGAATTCTATTAAATATATAAAGAAATATGAACTACAAAGTAATATTATTTACACAAGTTATTTTAAACAGTCTATAAGTTATCTATTAAACGCCTCTATTTTCATTTTATAATATACTGGAAAATTATATGGACTGTTTAACATTACGCTATGATACTTCAGAGTGGAGTAACTTATCACACAAAGTATATGTCAAAAATCGCGTTTAGAGAGAACAAATTAGTGCGGGTAGGCCATTGACGCTTCGCAAAGTTTTGACCGCCGAATGTTTAAATGCAAGTGGATTTCACTTCGAGACGCATTTACTTAATTGCTTGGTTCAAAATACTTCTTGTTTGTTATAATACTAAAAGTAAAAAGAAAAAAAAAAACAAGTCAAGGTAATCATAACGACTGCGGACAGAAGTGAAATCTGAAAACAATGAAATAAATATGTTCTCTTTTGAATGTGCATATTTATTATAGTGTGTATGACAATATTTAAATTTCAGAATTTGTTTATTGAAATTATTAACATTAGTTTGGTTTTCATATCCATAGACATTGGGAGCAATAATAATATATATTCTTACATGTACACAGGATACTACGCGTCGCGAGTCTGATGTAAGCAGATAGCGATACTTTCGGTCACGCTTACTAGCATGTCGAAGACTCGCAACCATAAGTTTATATCCTGTTAAAAATACCGCTCAACGCGACTAAAAAGTTATCATTAAAAAAATTACAATAGTAAATATAATCCTACCTTTTGTTTTCAAACGAATGGTAATACAAAATTACAGTGAATTAAGTTTTGAATCTGCCCACCGTGAGTAAACTGTCAGTTACGTTAAAAGCTCCAAGGAAAGTTGTAACAACTCAATCGGCTTTGTTTTACAACTATAAATAAAACAGTCGATGGAGATTTACGTGCCGTCGTCAATGCTTGTGACACTACCACAGATATTAGGATTTATCACGCTATCGAGTTCCTATTCATTAAACTATGAACTTCTCACATTTAATACTTTTCGACCGCCTTTTTATACATATCATGTAACCAGTGGCAGATTTGCAGTCTTGGTCACCCTAGGCCCCAGGCCATGTAGTAAGTACCAGCCAGTCCCGTATCAGTAAATTTTTTGGCACTATTGATCGACCCTAATATCTGGCCGCCCTAGACCTGGACCTACTGGGCCTTAGAGCAAATCCTCCACTGCATGTAACCTTCATATTTCAGAATCGGTAAAATCAGTAACAATTTTTTTCAGTATAGTGTTTGGTTTTACAACAAATTCCTAAATCATATTACCGATTTGCCGAATTGTAAGATTCAGCACCTGGGTTTTGAATTCAAAAGGATACTATAGAGTGGATCAATATTCGAACGATGTGATGTCTGGAATTGACTCATCTCTGTGCATTCATTACAAATGATTGTAACGTGTGATTCTAATTATTATATATATATATATATATGTTATAAAGATAAGCCAGATTGAGTTTCTCGTCGGTTCTTCTCGATGACTGGGTTATTTTCCGAATAGGCGGTAGTTTTGACAACCATAAGTACCTTCTTAGGGCCTAAATTGAATAAAGTATTGCTGATTTTGCGACACGATTTTGATTTTAAAAAAATGTTAGCCTCGTCAAAAGACAGTATAAATATTCATTTTGTTCCTTTAAAATTCTCCTCTAATTTTGGGCAGTACACTCCGTTCTACACTGTCAAATTCCCCATTAAACTGATGATATTTCTTCGTAATTCGTCTTTTGTTTTATTGGTTCTGATAGTTATAGATCTATTATATTTTTTGGTGAATAATTGTACCGGTACAATACATTATTCCATAATTCATTCAACGTATACTTAATATTACTATAAAATATATTTTATTAACATATATTTTATTATCAATTTTTTAAAGCTTTAATTATTTAATTTTTAGTTAATATTTATTAATAATATTAACGTATATTTAACATTACTATTACTGTAGCACAAAATCAAGTTCATACTATTAGCAGTCAAACAACAAATGGAGACGTTATAAAGTTGAACTGTTAATTTCGTTGTTCAAAATTCGATTCGTGACCGAGTTTGATGTGATAATGGATTCCTTTAGTTTCAGATAACTTTGCCTAAATTATCATAAAAGTTAAATAATATTTTGTTAATCAAAAGTTTCTTAATTTGCATTAATAGCTTAACTATAGAGTGTTATTTTAACTTTGTTCGTAACTATTAAATAAAATAACTATGCCATAACATTTTTTATAACTCAACAAGTTGACATATGTATGAGATGTAACCTATAGCTTAAAGTAAGGTAAGTCCTGGTAGTTCACTGGTTGAACCGCTGGAATATAAATCCCATGTCTGCAGGCTTGAACCACGGCATGTACCAACGAATATTTCGGAATTTGCGTATATTTACTAATTTAAATTGGTAACAGTATAGGGCGATGGTGAAGGAAAATATCGTGAGGAAACTTGAAGCTGAGAAATGTTCTTGTATATATGTTTTATGTAAGAAAGATAGAACCATGGACTTCTCGAAGTTTGAAATCACCAATACAACATGGGCTGACATGGTGAGTATTATTATTATACCCTCCTTCGGGAAGAGGCCTATAGCAGTGGGTCTCTTAGAGGCTGGTGATAATAGCTTAAAGGGCTAATAATTTGAAATGCAGTTCATGAATAGAAGCAAAAATGAACTGACATTACAAATATTAGTCATTGGATTCGAAGGATGATCGTTTAAAATGATATAATGCCAGTATAAACGGCTTCAAGAATCACTGAATTTGCTTACTTTTTATCGTAAACACAGTATTTTAAACATAGAGACAGAAAGACAAACATTTCTAAAAATGATTTAAATGTATTTTATTCCTTATTCCAAAATACATACATTTTTTTGTCACAAAAATCGAAAAGTACAGGCACGCTAGATTTACACTCTTACTATATGTAGGTATAACATGCGCAATTATACATACACCATCAACATACTTCGTTCTAGCATAATTATTTAAAGACATTATATACAATTTAGTTTTACTTACGAAAAGATGATTAGTGTCACGACTAGTTGGCCGAATTACGACTTTAGGAATAATTTCAATACATTTGGAAGCCCGTGATGTTATTACTCTGATACTGTTTTCGTATGTGGACGTTATTCTGACTATGGTCGGTCATATTCACGAAGAAAAAACTGTTTGTGTTATGTTTTTAAGAGAGTATAATTTCGTGTTCAATTATTTTAAATGTAGGTGTAATTTTTCATCCACCGATTCAGCATACCTAACGCCAAATAAAGGTTCACGTTACTACGTTACTCACATTCGTAATTGTGTTTTTTTAGTTGACCTCTTGTATTCCATTTGGTCCATTCTCTATGTCCTCACCTTGATTCACTAGTATAACATTTGTCCTTCTAAGGATTCGGCGATAAAAATATATGTTGGCTAAATAAATTGGTTTTCAAGCCCAGCAATAAATTTCTTTTTATATAACTCCAATTTGATTTCAAAGAGATACAATCATACGTTCCTTTTATTTATTTGTTTTTTTTTCCGTTGAAAAAATTATATTCAATTAAAGTCTCTCAACGTCGAGTGCATTGTAACTTGATATTTCATGAAAAAATACATACGAACGAAACACTGGATGCAAACAAAAATCCATTTACGAAGCTTCGTCTAAAGGCTACCATTTTAAAGAGCTGCCGAATTTAAAGTTACGCCGCCATTTTGTCCGGCTTAACTAGAAGCGCGGTAAACCGGGTGGCTCTAGTTAAAATGGACGCTTCGTATACTTTATGTTCCGGGCTATATGTTTGAGTGATCCCGAATGGATGGCTCCAGGCGATGCAGTCCGGTGATTTTTTTTTTGTAATTATTTTCATTTATCCCGCCAGCCGTTGAAAGTTGGGCGTTAATCAATACTCTTTATAACATATGACGGTATATGAAAACATATTGTTCACAATGTTTAGTAAGAGCAAACGTGGTCATATAAATTGAAGATTATGTCACTTCCTTTCTAATCGAGAAAAGTTAAACCAAATGCAGTTTCTTGCCAGATGACTGTGTTCTTTGTCCCAACTGGTAGTAGCTTTGACGTTCATAAGCACCTTCGTAGGACCTAAATTGAATAAAGCATCTTTTGATTTTAATTCTAATCCTTAAAAGACAGACAAACGCTATAAGTAGTTTGGATATTGTAAAAGATGGTATGTTGTCTGATTTGTAATCACCATTTATTAAGTGTAACCCTAGTTACGGTGGAAGGTTTAGTAATTAAACTGGAGTAAATATGAATTCCGGGTTTGCTGGACGACATGACAGCAACGTAACTCTTTTTTATTTGAAAAGGTAGCAAACCAGCAGACGGCCCACCTGATTGTAAATGGTTTTCATCGCCTACGGATAACTGCAACACTAAGGACATCACTGCTGTGTTATCAACCTTGAATAACGCGTTTCAGTCTCTTCTTGAAGAGCCACATGTCATAACCCTGAGATAAACCCGTGTTGGGTAGGGATAGTCAAAACAAAGCGATGATAAATAAATATCGATATTTAGCTAGAAAACCTCGATAAATTGATTTCGATAACATCGATGTTAAGAGAATAAAATATCGGGATTTCAATAGTTATATCATCTAGGATTATCTAGAGTTGAATGTACTAACTAAGGACTAGATAACTATAAAGCTCAACTATTTTATATGATACTGATCAACGTAGTCGAAGAGGCCGTAAGAATAGCCATTTCTTTGTATTTCCTAAAGAGAAAATGGGAAAGGGATAACTTCAGAGAGGCTATTTTCCAAGCTGGCCAACGCCTGCATCAGCAATGAAATAGGCAGAAAGGGAAAACACCTAATTAAGTTTTTTTTACAAATTGTGCCCAAAATTGTATTATATTTCTAATAACAAAATAAAACAATAATAAAAATAATAGACAGTTTTATTTATTACCAAAAACAGTTGTTTCTATGCATATCGATGTTTTGCTATCGACTTTTATCGTAAACCGATGTATTTCTAATATAGATCATGCCTAGTGCTGGGTAACCCATTCCACAACGCTAGCGTACTCCTAAGCTGTAAGAGGCTTGTATTAATGTGCTTAAATCAAGCAACACCATCAACTCTCTCGTGGTACTATAAAAATGGATTATATTCTAAAACGTTATATCCAGATATGTTTACTCTACTCAAGCGCTGAGCATTTAAAAACTCGGAGAGGAAATAGCAAAATAATATTGAAATGGGAATAAAAACGGTGAATTAAACGCTTTTAAAGATAAAAATGATGGTTCCGCCGGGATTTGTACGTATTACTGTATTAATGGTGGACATGGAAAACGTTTTTAAAAATTAAATTAATATTTCAACGGTAGCGCTGGAACGACGGTGGGAATCATTTTGTAAACGAAGCGTATATTGAGGTATAATGTTATATTTTTTTTTCCAAGCTCTTTAAACAAATAATCGTACATTAGTTATATGAAAAGTTTACCAAAATATAAATCTTAATCTTCATATTTGTTTATTAATGATCTTGTATCATTTGGCACTATACTTTGTAATATTGATTATGTTTTACGTAATATAGTTTGGTTATTTCGCGCAAATGAAGTGGATGGGAAATAATACTCTGGATTCTAACTTGCTACTAAAACTTCCTGGAAAGTTATCACAAGCCTTCTTATTATAACATTGAAATAATCACAAGAAACTTGTAATATTACCTAATTAATAATGGAAGTGATAATATAACAGAAAAAAAAGAAAAAAATATCACAAATATTTTAATTTAGAAAATTGAAAAATGTACCTAGTAGACCTTAGATCGTAAAGCAAGACAGTTTGATACAGAAAGCTACAAAACTAGCCTCCCCATATACCGTGGCTCGATGTCGGGATTATAATTTTGAAAATGAGCCTCGCCAAATTTGTCTATGTAACGGAAATACGTACTTATGCAAAATAAGAGAAGATTGAAGATACCCATCACGTATTCATGGAATGCCTACGGAGCAAAGAGAGTTCATCATTTTAAATATACCTAAACATGTGAATACACCTAATCCGACGTAATTCTAAGGACTAAAGGACAAAATACCAAAAAATGACAACCAGGGAAAAATTGTAATAAGTTGAAACCAGTAGAAAGGCAAGTTGAACTCAAGTGTAGGTATCGGAAAAAGAATATTGAGAATAAATTTCCTACTAGCCTTCTACGTGAGCACTCGAAAATGCCTAACTACCATTTTTTTTTATTTACGTGTGACTTTTCACCACTTTATTGTAGAATATCCATTTGCCTCCTTTGCTTTCAAGTTGAGACAACATAAAAAAATTGGCAGATAAATAAACTTCTCGTGACATGATAGAAGAAATGCTTGTTCCCATATAGTGAAGTTAACAATACCCTTGACTACTCACCCTCATCAGAAAGAACAATCTATGAATTAGCTGTAATAGGACCTTTGTCCTCTCAATTTTGAAATGAATACTTCTTTAGGCGCTTAGAGTGGTATTTTTGACAGGAGATAAATTTATAATTTCGCGTCATGACATGCTAATAAGCATGGCCGATCGTATTGTGACTAGAATAGGATCATATGTAAATCTAATATTGATATTTTGTTTGTATTAAGATTGTGTACCCTATCATATATTAATTATAAACTGTCCATAATTATTGTTCAGAGTGCCAATATATTTGAAAACTGAACTAATGTTAATAATTTCAATAAACAAATTAAGCAATTTAAATAATTTTTGGGGTGTAAGGGGTGTCGAATAACATCTTAAGACTTGAGACACCCAAGCCAACCTCACCTGCATGTGGTGCACCCTGCTGATCAAGGAACGAGGCAATGGCGAGAGCGGGGTGGTAGGGTTTTACAGCCCGACTGGGTCGCAACCACCATGCATATGGCGAAAAAGCCCGTCATAGTGACTCGCTTCTGCGCGTCGCGTTTCGGGATCAGCCTGTGCATATCCAGTACCGGGCGACTTTCGTCATTATGGCCGGCATGACAGCGGCGACCGGCGATGGATAATCTGTCTCTCGGTGATTGCCGATGTTTTTGGATTGTACTATGCTTAACATCAGGCTTAGTGCAGTCACTTTGTCGTGCTTCAATAAAAAAATAATTCACACTATAATGAAAAAAAAATCAAAACAGGAAACATTTATTGTACTCTATTGAGTTATCACTTTTGTTCTCATGACCGTCTCGATTTCTTTTAATCAATATCAATGATTTCTTTATATTAGGTGGGCTCCATAATCATTTCCAGAATTTAAAAACCCATTTAACTCTTAAAGATTTGAAACAAAAGTGATGGCTTTGATGTAAGTTTTATGCTTCCGGTAAAAACTCTTCAGCTCAAATGGTTGGCCATTAGCTTACTCTACATAGCTTTTTTATTTATAAAGTCAAAGTTAAAAGCTTATAGATAAGACTTATACTTTATCTTTAAGTATTTTTTTCCTTTATGGAAAGCAATGTATAGGATTTTAGTACTGCTGACTACCCATATCAAAAAGAAAATATTTATCTCTTAAGAGATATATAAACACACCGGACATCAATATACATATATAGACTAAATAGCTGATAACATATTATTTCATTTATAATTAATTCATCTTTGAGAATCGCACTCTACGTTCACTTTTCATGCGTCATTTAAAACACAGTATTATTTTTTGTACTCTAATACGCTTTCGGTGATAAGTAAATAATACATAAAATTCCATATTCCATATATACATACATTTTTCCAAATCTCCGTACATAGAATGTAGACCTCACGAAAACCGTAAAACCGTAATTGTTATGTAAAATATTTCTTAATTTTTTTTTTTTATTGTGCGACCTTTTATTATTTAACAATGAGAATTATGATGACGTGAAATTTAAAGAAAATATGATCCGCCTTTTATAAACCCGTGTCTTAAAATTTTAAAATGAAAGTTAGTTGAAAACTGGATTTCGATGATTTAATAAGATAATATAATTTTTAAGTAAACGAACATTGTTATTTACAGTGGTACAAAAATGTTTATAATGAAACATTGAACAATCCTAAAAGTATGGAAATATTTTCATTTTTAGTTTTGCTATTTCGTTAGAAAGGAAACAATGTTCGACGGCAAATAAAAACAAATCACGTCGTGCGCATTCCGATAGTTCTCACGTTTACGTCTTTTTGGTGTGAATTATTACTGTTATAGCATTATTTATTCCATTTTCTATTAAGTTTAGTTTTATTTTTTACAAACCGCTTTTACACCTTTATCTTTACTACACAAATGTCTGAGTAAGTATTTGATTAAAGGCAAACTATAAAAATATACAGCGAAATATCTTATTGTTTATACTAGTACCTAATCTAGTCACGTGTTGCTATGACTCAAGTATTGAAAAAGAAATTCAAAGTTAAAATGTGGCGCCATCTATGATATATCTATAACAGTAGGTCCTACAGTTTTCTGTTAAAAAAAAAATATCTAAAGCGCCATCTCTTCGAGACTGATGAAACTTGCAGTCAATAAGAATAATCAACACTGACAATCATCTATTTATAATTAAAACATTAAGGCCATTAATCAAAATATAAATTATCCTATCTCTCAAGTTAGACCGAATTATATATAAATACTAACTTTCATGAAGATCGATTTAGTAGTTTCGGAGTTTATTTGTTTGTTCATTTGTCCAACATTTGTTGGACTGTAAGCTTATTTTCTCTATCTATCCATCGATCCAAAAGTAATTCAGTTAAAATTTTATAATAGATAGTCTGTAAGAAAATGATCTTTCAAAAGATTCTAATTGACATGGTAGTTCAGTAATAACAGACTTAGACATGATAATGATACATGTATGTTCAAATTGTATAGTAACAGAGACAGAGTACAGTCAATAGAAAAAACATGGTTAGCATAGTAAGATATTAATATGTTCTAGTTTGTTTCTGACTAATTTCCACCTTCAAGTTACCTAGCGATATGTAAACCACACTTGAGAATTAGTTATCTTCTAGGTTTATTATAATACTAACTGCATATACAACGTCATTTGTATCGAGTTTACGATCACAACTTCCAGGCATCTAATGATAAACAAAAACTCTACAACAAGTGTAATGATCTATACAAATATTATAAAGAGGTAAAGTTTGTGAGTTTGTGACGTTGTGATGTTGTGACGTTGTAGGGGGGAATCTCAGGAACTACTGGTCTGATTTGTATAATTATTTCAGCGTTATATAGCTCATTTATCGAGAAAGGTTATATATCATCACGCTAAGGCCAATAAGAGCGGAGCACAGATGAAAAACGTTCCAAAATCGAGATTTTCTTTCCTTTTCAGAGCTTCTGTTGTATGTTAGCGATAAATCAGAGTAACTATTATTACGCGGACGAAGTCGTGGGCAGGCGCAAGTTATCAATAAAAACAAACTGTTAAGACGAGTTTATCGATACCTCATAGACAATGTTTAGAAAGATAATCTAATGGTTACCTTATAATTAGCATGGGAGTAGAGTATTTCAAAGATTCGCCTGGACAACACACTTCTCAAATTATTACTCTATCCTTAAGCGCTTGAAAGCTAGTCTTTCTAAGCCTAGCGTAGTATCATGTCCTTACAAGCCTACTTCCTTTATACCGAAACTGTGGCAGCCCAGGTGAGAATGCCAGATTTCTACTGACTAAACTCCCGCGGTGTTTTTCTTACACCATTTAGCCAGGTGGGCAGGAACGGCCTCTGCAGTGCTTCTGCCCAACCCGGCAAGTGTTGACCCCTCATCAGGGCCCCGCCCCGACTCGTGGTCTGAAAAGGGACTATTCGCCCTCCCTGACGAACTGATGGAAGGCGCACTGAACACTAATGCGCCTTAACCACGTGGGCCTGTGTTAAAGTTGACAGGGCGACCAACATGCCCGTGTCCATCTGGTGGTCTACTGGTTTAACAGGGGGAATATTAGTTCAAAGTCCGCAATATCAACGAATTTTTCGGAACTCGCGTTTATTTACTAATCTAAATTATTAACACTATCGGCTGACGGAGAAGGAAAACATCGTGAGTACACCCGATACCCGAGAAACGTTCTTATAGTACTACTGTATGTGGGAAAACATACAATTGTTGATTTTTCAGAGTTTGAAATTGCCAATACGTCGTGAGCTGGCGTATTGATTCCCATACTTTCCTTCGGGAAGAGGCCTATGATGAAAACCGATTTTTTAAATCTCGGTTGTGGATGAATCGAAATACCGTTGTATTGAATGCATATCTAACCAAGCGAATACTCATGTAGGTAATCGCGTGTTTACGTACGTGACAAATGCATATATGAGTACTGCCAGGTGTTGTATGTCGCTTTATCGTCCGTTTGTGCATACACGTCGTATCTACCGGGTTACTATAAAGTGTCATTGATAATTTTGACACGTGTATAATTTTATTATGGAATAGCTGTTCCCACGACTTTGTCCGCATGCAAAGTTATGGGTTTTTATGTAAAAGAATAGTGATTAATAAAGCCATCTGAATGTATTGAGTCCGTTTGCTAATCTACTTTTGTCTCAGACTTAAGTCGCGTCGTCATTAAAAGTACAATAACTTTTGATAGAGTGAACCGATTTTAATGAATCCAATACTAAATGTAACTTAATGATATGCTTTGTGATTTTCTTCGTTTTATGGTGAACGCAGTATTTTAGTAACTACGCGTATCCAAACACAAGAATGTAAGTCTGACGTGTACTTTTTAAATTTTTGTGAAAGACATTGTTTTTAGAAATAACTATATGTTTGTTTGTACGAAGACACATCACTACTAAAGTGCTGCGTTCATGATATAATCTTTTCACGGAAATCATAAAGCATATCTTCTAGTAAAATTAGTCTTCGGTTCATTAAAATCCGTTAGATCAAAAGTTATTGTAATTTTAATGACGACGCAACTTAAGTACCAGAAAAAAGTAAATAAGTAATGAGACTTAATACATTCAGATGATATGATTAGTCACTGTTCTGTACATAAGGTTTCATACGGAGGAGGTCGCGGGCACAGCTATTAATTAATATAATTGTGGTAACTGCCTATAAATCTTCTTAAGAGTTCGCAGCTGTTTGTAAATTTTACTTACCATCGCGTGAAATACATTAACGGCTGACAAATTTCTTAAATTACATTAAACCGATATAAAACTCCAGAATTATATTTAAGAGAAACCTTTCGGTATTAAAAGATAATAAAGAGAATAACATTGGAACAAATTCTCTCTCCAGCGGCGTCTTTCACGTTGTTTTATAACTCGCGTTAAGTGTTTAGTTGCTGCCATCGTTCAAATGTGTTAATGCGTCTTATTAAGCACATATCTCGACGACGTGTTTATTAAAAGAATTATAAAAAACAGCATCACATCGGACAATGAAAATCGTTTTTACTTCATCCATAAAACAGTAATATGTTTCGATGGAATCATTCGAAATCCGTTTCGAGCCGTTCACCAAACACAAAAGATTTTGAAGCGTTCCCAAATGTCTCTGATTGTAGGGTTCCTTGTTGCAGTAATATTTATAAACTGGAATATATACGGCGAACGACAATAGGATTACAAAAAAGATTTACACATTCATAGCCTATTTATTGAGGGAGATTACAGACTCTCGTTCATTCCACTGTGACTTTAAGAAGTTGAACGATTATCATACAAAATGTAGGTACGAAAGTATGCTAAGCGAGAAGGTATTTTAGCAACAATAGGGCAGGTCCTATGGCAACCACACAGAGTATCGGGGACAGAAGGCGAATGAGCCGCCAAACGAGAACTGAACACTATCTTAGAAGGCCGACGTATAGCAGCAAAGTACTATGCAACGCGGCTCAATGCCATGGATTGCTCCCTGTGAAATAGTCTTAGCTTTTGAATGGAACTTGTTTATGTTTACCTAACTGCTTTGGTGACTCATAATTTTTCAAAAGTGTTTACTTTTGAAACTATTTGGTTAATATTTACAAATCAAGGTATTATTACTATTTTAACTAATATTTTATCCAACATACAATCCTAATATATTTTACCCGATTGTTAACATTCTACCAAAGATCAACAACAGTTTACCAGACAAAGCTAACCAAGGATTCGTAAAAGATAACTGAACAAATCATAATCTAATCATTTCTTTTTTTCATTTTTTAATCTGATAATAGACAGTGTCGCCCAGAAATAATGACGACCACAGAAGCACCTACAATTAATTGCAATCGTATATGTCATGTCAGAATGTAATCATTTAACAGTTTACCTTCACACTGGCTAAGCCAAAAGTTCACTACGTCTTACCTTTGCCGTAGTGTAAAGCTGGATACAATCTCCCGGCCAGTGTGTAACTTCCTATAATCATGGGGTCCTTCAAGCGTAACGTGAAAAGACATTTACGCAACCCAGTATCTCAGCGACGATCAGCGAAGGATAGCGTGTCTCTTGGTGGTCGCCGTTGTTTTTAAATTATATTGTGCTTACCTTCAGGCGTAGTGCAGCCACTTTCTAGAGCTACAATAAAAAAAAATCGAGACTGTCGATAGAAATGAAAATTCAAAACAGTGCAATAAATGTGTTCTCTTTTGAATTGTCTTATTAATTATAGTGTGAATAATAAAGAATTTGTTTGTTGAAATTGTTAACATTAATATGGTTTACATATCTATTGGTAGTCGGAACGATAATTATATACATTTTCATAAAGTCTATTAATCAATCAAACGTTTGATGAGTTGCAAAATATCAATATTACATATACACAGGCCCCTACACTACTCGTCAATAGCCGTACAAACGCAATACGGCCGGTTATACTTACTTAGCATGTCATGACGCAAAATCATAAGATTCCTGCCAAAAATACCACTAAACTTACCTAAAGAAGTTCTCAGTTCAAAAAAGACCGACACACTGCAAGTCAAAAAGCAGTCACTGAGTTTAGCATCATGTGCGATGTAGTAATTTTATCCCTATGCCAACTATTATATTTAGTACATACTGGTCGTGATACATTCAGACATGGTTATCATATACATTTTATACAGAACCCAATGATATTAGAAGATCAATCTCGCCGGATATTTTTATTATCGCTTAAAAAAGGTGCGCAATATTGCATATTCTGCAGTCGGTCGTAAGGAGGTATTACTGTGATAATTTATGGTTCTGTGGCGTTTATCGCTCTATGTCAACTCTGGGTCGATCCGTTTTTATGATCGTGCGCGAGCGCACTGTGAATCATTCGCCGCGTCATAGATTAACAACATAATGCGACAGATTGGCTGATTTTTTTATTAATATTGCCTACACGCTTTCAACACTCAACATGTAAAATTTACATGTATCGACATGTCATATACAGAACACTTTGATACGTAAAATGAACACTAGACAGCATAGTCCACAATATTTTGTTAACATATATCCTTCTACATAGTTTTAAGCCTATATACTTTCCATTTTTGGGCTACCTCTGTACAAAGTCTCATCGACATCAGGTCACAAATTTAATCATTAAAGGTAACAAACAGATAGATTTAGTTTTGTTTACTGTATTCGTGATAGATAAATAACATTAGCTATTTTATTTTAATGTTTATTAAAACACGAACAAAGAACAAAGTAATGTTACTTATGTAAACATCTCAAAACACATAATTTTTCGGAGAGTGAACTAAACTTCAACTGTACAGATGCACCTACTTAAAAATAGAAATGACATTACCTACATATCTAGGATATATTTTTTATTCATTCTAAAATTAGAAAATAAACTGTGTTACAAATATCGCGTATTGGCATACATAAATACAACTTGAACGTATAGTAACAAAGGAGCTCAAGAAAATACTATACAGCCTACTATAGACATCTAATTGTGAAGGTACAGATGCTTCTATAAGCGTAAGTATTTCTTGTGCCCTGTCTGTAACAATATTAATCATTGACAGAAAGCTTTCAAACGGTGAGATTAATCCGTGTCCGCGCAACTTTTACAATGTACCCGGTATCCATCGGGAAAATTTTACGAGTTCGTATTGTCAGACAAAAAATTGTAAATTCGCTTTACTTAATGACATACGGGCTTGAACTTGCTTGAACGGCTTGTTGCATTATTAGACGTATTCCATCTAAGTTAAAGATTCCTGAGGCAGTATTCAGAACTTTATGGTTCATTCTCACGGTGATTCATTTTATTTCTTGTGAGTTATTTGTTTGAAAGGGTCTTTAATATAATCCAGATACGGTCTTAAGTTTTATTAGGGAGTAGCGGTGACTACAAATTCTAATACTTAGGTAATCCCTCGATTGTTAAATTTTTAATGCAGAATTATCAGCAACCAGTTTGGCCTTATCTCTGATTTTGTGCGGTATTATCTCCTGCATGTAGTCCGATAAAGCTGTTAAAACATTGCTAAATAAATAGCGTAGTCAGTTCTAAAAAAATCTCCTGCATTGTCGCTTAAGATATCTTTTTTAAATTTGTCATGTTCCAGAATCATCCATGTTGTAGTCAACACTCGTGAGGCT
>JACEII010000094.1:721818-753260 GCA_014332785.1 Antheraea mylitta
ATTGCTCGTTTAAAGGTATTAGATATATGATCATTATTCGGAATGGCAAAAGATGTGAAAGAGAAACTAATTGAAATTATGAAATTGAAATAATTTACATTATAATTAAATTTAAAATTAAAATAAGAACACAGTTTTAATTCCATTGTTTTGAGTTTTCACTCCTGTCGGCTGTTGTCATGACTACCTAGACTTTTTTTTTCATCTACTCTGGATTTCTTATTGATTCATGGTCAGCAGTTAACAAGTCTAGCAATAAGGAATTCGTATTCTATAGAGGAATAGATTATAGTGGTCCATTGGATAACACCGCTGCCTCACATATCAGACCTACACATCCAGATCTCCCCATCCGTAACGTCATCAGAAATAAGCAAAAAAAAGACTCCTCCTTTTCCTTTAGATCTTACGTGAAACTTGAATGGCCCCTAAAGTGGTATTTATTCCCTGATTGTATTGTGCTCACCATAAGCAGCAGTTTTGCGGCATATTGTTAAAAAGAAAGAATAAAAAGAAGTGGTTCTAGATTCCACAGTTCAGAACTCGATGATACATTTCATAGGAATTCATTTTATAACACCTAGATGCCGTTTACATGCAGTAATTTCGCGTCAAAACTTATGTGCTCGTAAAAACTTGTTCCCTTACACGGGCATTAGTGGGAAAGCAGATGGTATTAATGCCCTTTTTTGCGTGTGCTGACTGTGGACTATGGGACATCTGCCGGCCAAGGCGAATATAGATGGACATTTCGGTTTGCGTTACGTGAAATGTGCAGACTTTGCCATAAATCAAAATATCTAATTACTTTTAGTATATACTAGCTGACCCGTGCAACTCCGTCTGCACTAAATTGGTTATCATCGGTCAGCCTGCGTTTGTTGCAATGTAAGCGGAAAAAATGTAATCATTTACGACATCACATTAGAAACCTCATATATCAAATAACAGTATTTCTCGACTATTTAATGGATGTTATTATACATATAAACCTTCCTCTTCAAGCACTCTATTTATTAAAAAAACCGCATCAAAATCCGCTGCGTAGTTTTAAAGATTTAAGCATACATAGGGATATAGGGACAGAGAAAGCGACTTTGTTTAATACTATGTAGTAATGCTTCACACAAACGAATGAAAACTACCCAGATTACTATAAATTATTAGAAACAAGAAAGTGTATGAGGTTGCAAGGTTATTTGTTTTTCTGTCACGCAGAAACTACTGTACCGATTTTGATGATACTTTACATTCATACAGTTTATAATTCGGAATATTGCACAAGCTAATTTATAAAGGTTTTCTTTGAATTCGGTGAAATATAGCAATAAGTGTCACGTATGTTAATAAAACTCCTACCACTTGACAACTAGTTAAAACAATTCAGAATCTAAATGCTAATTACCACGCTAAGAAACTCTCTCAAACTTATCACGAACTGATAAAACCCATGAAGAAATTCGGAGGAATAATTGGAATTTAGAAAAACATATGTGAAGAATACCACTTTATTCAAAATAACTAATTTTGCAACGTGCCTACAACACGTTGATGACAGTTCTACGCATAATCTAACTTGATAGTTATCAGTTCAATATATATGCAATCTAATATAAATGATATATTTTATAATATATTTTTATTTTATTATTAACTTGATTTACATTATAATAAAATCATAATTAATATTAATTCCACATAATTACCTAAATAAACTCTAAAATACAGATTCCTATATCCCATAGATATTCAGGCATTCATTTTCAGGCACTTTGACATTTGCAATTCATCGTTATCAAGGAAGCTTATGACGTGTATCTGTCACACTTGATATTGGTGAAATGTAGGCACATAGGCAGAGGCCATGCTGGAAAGGAAAAAAAAGAAGCTTGATTAGCTTTGAAGTGATGTTGACTTAGTTGATTGCGTGTTTGGAGATGAAAATGTGGTCAATCAGCCTAGCGTGGTGATGCTTATGCCTTCCTTCGGGAAGCCTGACGATGATTATTATTTTGTTAAATCTCATAAGATTTAAAAAGCGTTACTGCACCTATTTGAAAAATATTTTTTAAATTTTTTTTTATATTTGTCACGTGATCACCACTGTCTATAGATACCGCATAGGAGCCGCAAGTACGTTGCCAGCCTGTGTTGGTGGGGAAAGCGGAGGGAGAGAAGGAAGAGAGGGGTGGTGGGCCTCCGGCGCTTTCACTGACAGAACGAAACGCAACATTGCAAGCACTGTTACTTCACGTCGGTGTTTCAGTAAGAGAGTGGTAGTACCGGAGGCGAGCCAACCCATTGATGCTGAAACAAGTTATAGCTTTAGCGTGGCTATACCACCTACCATACACTGATTTTCTGCTATATATTAACATCGTACTTATCTAATACCTTCAAGAATAAAATATTTATTATTAAAACCTGTATTTTAGACCGTTTTCTATTTTTATGCCATAAGACAACAAACAGGCAGACGTCCCGTCCATACGTAAATGCTTACGGTCGCCAATAGACAACTGCATCACTAAGGTCATCGCTGTTATGTTGCCAACCTGAGGAAAAACTACAGACCTAGTTTAAAAGAATTTGATTTTATACAGTTTTGAAGCGGTAATGATTTAGTGGTCGCCTCTAAGACAACCATTATGGTGTTTTATTTGGAATATTATAATACACTTTATGTGATATTATTTCCTTAGATCTTCTCATTCTGGCTTATGTAGGCTCCAATTTAAAATATTTACAGCAATAACGTACCAATATGTACCGCCAGTTAAGTACTTAGAAGTTATGCTAGATTTATTTGACTGTGAAAGCACGCCTGCTACGCCTATGTCTACGACAAAAGCGTAATGATTCGTTATATTTGACCATACATACGATTGGCAACATATAATAACGTTACAAATACTGTGTTAGCAGTAGTCCGGTGAAGCTGTTAAGACCTTGCTGGGTCAATAGCGTAGACATTTCGAAAAAAAAAAACTGTGTTAAAAGTTAACTGGTGATTTTAATTGATTAACTCTTCTTTTTTACAATGGCAAATACTTCGTATATACTAGCGATATATAATCCAAATCATTTGATAATTCAAAAATATCCTAACTAATATTATAAACGCAGATGGAAGTTTATTATTTTACAAAAAAAAGACTTAAGAGTACATTTCGTCCAGAAAAAGAAACGGTATGCGCGGGATAGCGCTTATTTACATTAACGCAACTGAAGCCGCTGGCAAAAGCAAACTTACAGTATTCCTTTTAAAAAATATTATAATTAAAGTTACAACGTATCAAATTTTTACTAAATTTAATGATGTTATCTTGAGAATACACATTTTTATATTAATTTTGTGCGATTTCTAAAAAAAATATAACAATTATCCTTATATCCTGTCAATTGATGAAAAATATAAACTTTTTTTATAATTATTTCTTGGGAAATTAGTTAAGCCGTATGACTTAAATCTAAGCATACAAACAGTCAAGCATGTTTTTTAAATATCATTTAATTTTTTTATAGTATATACCCGTCACAAAACTTTGAAAAAAAAAGAATTGTAACGCAAAGTGTTGTCAACTTATGTACTCTACGATACCAACACAGCACTAAGTCCACAAGAAATATACAAAGTAAACATAAAAAAAAGCCAATGTAACAACAATCTTCCATTCCGCGCGACCTGTCTAAGATATAACTACACAGGTATAAAAATATCGCCTTCAATTTATCCCAATATTGTCCGTTAAGTGCAACATAATGGCAATACAGTGGTGACAGTTTAAACGAGAGACATTGACGCGAGTTCGTCGGCCTACAACAAACAGAGGAATACGGAACGACAAGAAAATCAGAGCGAATACTTTACGAACAATAATACCCGTAAATTGAGGTTATTTATACGTCAAAAAATTCTTTGGAAACGCTTATTCATTTGTAGGTATATATTTAGTATTATTTTCGGTCGAAATTCTCGTCGAAAAGGTGAAGGAATTCGAACTGAAATTTGGAGCGTTACGTAGAATTTGCATGAATTGCGTAATTTACCTCCGAAAGATGTACCACATTGTCATATTGAACTGTAAATTTTTCTTAACAATCGTGAGGCTATTGTTAAAGGAATCTCTTAAAATATACTGGAGTATTCGTAATTACACGGTTTATTGTTCAATATTGACATCGCTTGACGTTTGTTCGTATTCTGAAGCAATTGATATTCAGGATATAACAGTTAACCACTTAACTGCTTCCATATATAGATATACATTCGCATTCGATGAGAACTGCTCTATTTAGAAGGCACTTTACTCTGCTCGTACAGGTGTTCCTCGTTTCATTGTGGTAGTAAGTCGAAAAAAAAAAACGTTTGTTTTTCAAACTGACTACGCTATTGTCCTGATAGACCTTTACAGCTTCACCGGGCTACTAAGGCGACCACTTAAAATAGTAAGCCTCCACTTGGGCTGTTGGCAAACAATTTATCGTTTTTCATTACCCTAAGTTAGTACATTCACCACTAAGAAAACAACATTCATTTTGACCCTCAAATTCCAGGACATTCTTTTTATTATCTCGAATGGTATTGAGATCCTCGGTATCCAAACCTCAGTTTCAACAAGACAAAGTAAGATTAGCGTCCAAAATGTTTCGTCTCCTCAATGAAACAAGAAATCGAAAAGAAAAATAAATATTCAATTTAGGCCCTGAGATTTATGAACTTATGAGAATTTATGAACGTTAAAACTACCACCGGTTCGAAAAACTGGACCGATACTGGTTTATCTTTCCATGATACATATTTTAGCAAACATAGATAACTACATTCGTTTTTCTGTAAAAAGTACTGTTACTTGACTTATAGATCAAATCTACCGTAGTCCGGTGAAGCTGTTAAGACCATGCTTGGTCAATAGTGTAATCAGTTAAAAAAAATCGAATCTACCTCATAGTCAGGAATTTTATTTTTGTATCGTATATGAGGCAAACGAACGTTCGGGTCACCTGTTGTTAAGCGATCACCGTCTTCCATAGACACTAGCAACCCCAGAGGAGACGTAAATGTGTTGCCAGCCTGTGTTTGGGGGATTGGAGAGAAAGGAAAAGGGGAATAATCAATACCATACAAAGTTTTATCCCATATTTTCTATTGTGATAAACGCTTGATGGTAAATATTTTATAAGCTTTATATGTCATATTTATTCACATCGAATCAATAGCCTAAATAATAAGTTCCAAGTTTTTTAGCTCTAAAAATAACGATACTGCCATACAATTTTTTCCCTCCTTTCAAGCCCTTTCCCAGTCTCTAGACTATCTGTATACCAAATTTCATTTAAATTAGTTCAGTAATTATAGCTTGAAAGCGTAACAGACAGACAGAGTTACTTTCGTATTTATAAGTAAGGATATAAAATTTTACGAAAACGTAAATGTAAAGTTATTAAAGTATTAAGAAATTACAATTTTTATAATTAAGCGATGTATCCTTTCTTGCTGTGGAGAAATGGGGCATGCGGTATGGTGCGTATGGTTTATTCCCTGTAATTAAAATATATATTTTAGGGTAGAAAACGACACAGATGAAATCGCGAGCATCAGTTAGAAAAAATGAATAAAAAACAGCCCACACACAATTCAAATAAAGCACCTACATATAATAAAAAAAACAAAGCCATATTCATGATAACGAAATTGCATGCTAGTTAGTATTAATACTAGAATTAAATAGTTATCTTAGATCAATCAATTACGTTGAAATAGATGAAAAAAAAACGTTGTCTATAGTTTATTGTACGCCACAACCTACATACGTTCGTTAAGATAGCATCGGTAACAAATTTATTAAGTCATTACAATAAGCAAAAGGTCAGAGCGTCCTTATCATAAACCGCGATCGGAACTAAGTAGCTATTATTAGAAATATTTCGATATATACTATAGCGACATTTTATCACAGTGCCGTGAGACATTTTATCACAATGCCGCGCTAAGTATAACGTACAAAAATTCGAAAGCCGTATAAATGTTACTTCACTTGATCAGTGAATATAAATATCCAAATAAGTAATACTAGGTAATATGTAGGATTTAAAATGAAACATACGACTTTTCTTTTTTTTAATGCATATATATTACTAAAACAAAGATTTAATCAGACATTATTTTGACTACTATCTCATATATTTTTATTTAATATAAATATGTCCTTTACCCTTACTATGAAAATTGTTAAGCACAAAATATAATAATAGTTAAAATACATAATGCAGCTGTCTACAGGAGAAATAAATTATTGAAAAAAATACATACTGATATATATCATTTTTTGGTTTGCATATACACAAATACATAATAGGTTGTGGAGCTTACAATATATTATAAATAGTAATACTATATAGTAATACTATATAGTAATACTATTTTAATGTAATTATTAATTAAAATTTTACAATTCACAGTCCATTTTTGACTTGACTTTATACTATTTCTTATTATTTTAGTTTATAAAGCCACGACATTTTATCGAAATATCCAAGAATAGCAGTACTTCGTTGTAGGTACATATAAATGTAGATCATGGGAGAAACGTCACGAAATAACGTAAAGCTCTTTTTAGAAATAATAATATTACAGTAATTGCTGGTATTTCTTGTGATAATGATCATTTTGCATCACATATATTCAGTTAACAGTCCTCAATGTTAAGTTTTTTTTTCAGTTCACACGATCGTATGCAGCGTATAAGTCTTGATAGGAATTACTGCCAATGGTATTTTTGCACAATAATCTTGCATATCTCCAACGAGGGATATCGATTTATATACCCGTAGAAACATTCTTGTGTAAAATTTAAAAAAACCTTTTGACAATTGGATCTTTAAGAGTGTAAAATTCATTCCTTATAGTGTTCTTATGTCTTCGCAGCAATATACATGAGTAGCCCATTTTGGATTCTAAAACTCGTCAGGTTAAAATACCAAATAAGAGATATAAAAATCAAAGGCTGGAGCAGTCGTTCATTTAAATAAATTAAGTTCATCTTTTAAACAATAATAAACCATTCCGTGTGTCTTGAAAAGGCGATTTTAAACGTCAAAATTCTAGCAATCGGACAAATAACCTAGTCATCGAGCATCGAGAAGCAAGAAACTCGATCTGGCTTCTAATTTTCTATATTTATTTTCATTACACGTTATTCTATTCTCAGTCATTTTTATCGGATGTCATTTCCAGGTATCACTATCGCTCAGATTCAACCTACTAACCATAGTGCTTGGACTTACTATCCGGCCCGGATTAGGCCTCCCACGGCAATGGCTCAAGCCTAAGTTCGATCCCTCGGTAGGGAGCCCTTGAGTGCTTTGCTTGTGCGATACGGTGACACACAAATATACATCACTCCTACAACACTACATGATCACCCCCACACACGTGCACGCCTACACGCTTACACATGAAAGTGGAAGGGTTTACTTTTTTTTTCCCTTATCGAACTGAAAAACTCTCAATTTTCCGATAATAAATATATGGAGGAGTTGTTGAGGCGTGTATGCTTGGTACACATATACGTTTCAACAACTCATACATATATGAATAGTTAGCTAGGTTAGCTAAGATAGGTCGCGATTTTGCATGCAATAGGCAACAGCCTAGCCAAGGTGTGCCGTGCACCCTTGAGCTGGTTGCCAAAATAGAATCGGCTGAGTGCCTTAAGCGCTCGCCTTAGTAGTCCGGTGAAGCTGTTAAGATCTTGCCGGGTCAATAGCGTAGACATTTCGAAAAAAAAAAAACTTACTATCCGGCAAATCGGTAGTGTGTTTTGGGAATTTATTACAGGACCAAACATTTAAGACACTTTAATTGGTTTACCCAGCCTGATAATGGTTAATTTGTGATTGCTTCTAGTGTTGGATTGTCTTTTATAAAATTATATTATCAAAGTCTTAGCACATATATGTTATCAAAGATGTATTGGGAGCGCAGAGTTAAGAGACTGAATTTTCTTTAATTATTCCTGTCTAAATATTATTAGTACAATAATTTGTTTTGATCAATTCAAGATTTATATTCTATTCATTATTTATTTTTCATCGCAATGGAAGCTAAATAAAAAAAAAACTTCTACAAAATCTATACTAATATTATAAAGAGGTAAAGTTTGTGAGTTTGTGACGTTGTGATGTTGTGACGTTGTAGAGGGTAAGTTCAGGAACTACTGGTCCGATTTTAATAAATCTTTCAGTGTGATATATTTCATTCATCGAGACTGGTTATAGGCTATATATCATCACGCTAAGACCAATATGAGCGCAGCACAGTTGAAAAATGTTTCAAAATCGGGATGTTCTTCCTTTTGAGAACTGCTGCGTGTTAGTGTTAGTGTATTTAAGTCACGCGAACGAAGTCGCGGGCAGAGGCTAGTCAGATATAATTTGATGAAACTAACAATTGGTACATACTTGTCTCTGAAACGGCTGATCTAAATTTGATGATACTATAAAATACAGATAATCTTTATAATATCATCAAGTTAACATATCATTACGCTTTTGCATGGCAGATAAGCAATAGTGTTGAATATTAAAAGGGATAACTTTGAAAGGAAAAGAAAAATAAAATAATAGAGCATAATTCAGATAAAACATTTTAGTGTCTCTTAAATAATATAACTATTTTTATGAGAACGAAGTCGCGGGTAAAAGCCAGTTTTACAAAAAAAGTAATAAACCAATGATGCGACAATGAAATTTCTATGAGACAAGTTTCTTATCAGAGTCTATAAAAACAAACAAAAAGACACTAGTTAACGTAATTTATATATACATATAAACAAGAAACAAGAGATGCTATAATTAAAGACCATTAAAAACTTTTAAGATAACAAGCAAGTCTCAAAGTAACAAATCACATGAACAAACTGTAACAAACAACAGTAATTGTTCGCTACAACACTAATTCACAGTTAATGTCCACTCTGTAACGATTTAAGATGCACTTTGAACTGGTTTAGGGAACCTAACTAATGTAACTAAACTCGATGTTAAATTAATTTGGCTAAATTGGACGGTGTCTTGTGGCCGTTTTATTTAAAGTGCCGACATCTGTTGGTTAATGTTGTGTTTAAAGAATTGTAAACCGATAGATGGCGTTGTATACAATGTAATTAAAATACTAGAAAATGGAGAGAATAATAAATATAATAAAACAAAATTATTTAGTTCTTCCAAGCTGTTTAGCCAATTTTGATGCGGTTTTCACTATCTTTTAAGTAATATTTTTCGGAAGATTAATGCATAAAATAATTGAATATTATGATTTTAGAATGCAGAGAAAAAGCGCTGTGGTATAACCAAGTTGTAAAAATAATTTTCTTCTGCTAACGCTGGCTAATTCTTAAGACATTCGTCCAAATAATGTATAGAGGAATTATATATATTAAAAATGCCTCTAGAAGTATGTTACTAAGTCTATATATCCTTAAGATAACTTACAATAATCACTGTAATTTTAAGATATTATTATAGAAATATGGGTTCTTCTCGAATCCATTTTGACAAATATAGTATTAACCTTTAACTAATTAAACAAGCTAGATACCTAAGAGATTTAATACAGATAAAACCTGCCTTTTACTGCATATAATATTATAGATAATTAATGTGATATCAGACATTTTAAAATACGCATAATAGGTTCTTGCGTGAGGCAAGATTTACAAGCCTCTGATAAACCATAAAGATCAAGATGCTAAAAAATAGGGTAAATATATATCTGTCTAGACAATTTGGACACATATAACGCCACATGCTCTCAGTTCCAGATAAAAATTCACCAAGAAAATTATAAACCATAACTTCGAGTAACATTTAGTCTTTGTTTCATTAACATCAGTTTAATCTTTCAAAAGTTATTGTTATTTTATTGACTACACGGAATAAGTACGAGAAAAAGTAGATAAGTAAATGGACTTAACACGTTCAGGTTACTTTATTATTCACTGTTTTTTTTCCATTAGGTTCCACGCGAACGGAGTCGTGGGCACAATTAGTGCTTTATAATTTTTTTAGTGATGTTTTATCATATACGTAGTACCTTAGTAGTGACGCATGATCAAACAAACATACAAATATTACTAAAAACATTTGAAATGTGTTTTTGTTAATTAATCTTAGTAATAGCTTTTTACATAAATATCTGAAAAGTACTCATGAGTTTAATTTACGTTCTTATATATGTATAGATTTTATTGAGATCCCTCAGTGACCATTAAGTCAGTAATGCTAAAAATTCAAGTCAAACAAAATATTGTTTAAAATATTTAATAAAAAATAATGTTACATATACCGTCGTCTTTCAACTGCCCTCTTTCAGTTCATATACTCGAGTACTGTTCAGTTCCTCCATTCAGTTTACAATTTAAAGCGAAAGTTCTAGAATTCAAATATATGTTTTTAGTTTCAAATATCAATAAAGAGTGACCGCTGCCAAAATGTTTAATTTACAAGTTACTAGTGATTTCATTTCACATATGTGAACCGACTTCATATATTTTCGTTTATTTTAATTTCTGAGGATATTTCTATTTTATCCGTTATTTTGGTGGATTAAATAAAATGTATTAATTTCTTTACATATATATCTTTCATGCGGTGTTTATAACAGAAATGTGGAGCAATTAGAAGTGGTAGAAAAAAAATGTATTTAACTGTAATAAGAGTTACATGTTTCGGGTGCCCATTTGTGGGAATATAATCTTTTTTAGGTCACAATTACTTTATTTCCATGTTACGAAGGTGTTTTGTACAATTAAATTAAGTGTTTCAATGCGACTAGCTATATTTTTTTTTCCGAACTGACTATGTATTGACCTAGCATGGTCTTAACAGCTTCACCGACTACGAAATATAATCTAATTCAACTATGCTGATGCGCACATAATAAGTAGGTTATGGAATGTATGTAACTGATTAGTAACTAACATGATAGTACCGTCTTGGTTCTATTCTATTCTTGGTGAAAAATGTAGTAAAGTCATAAATTCTAAAATAATATGATTTTCTTATAGAAACCTATATCTACACTAATATTATAATGCTGGAAAGTTTGTTTGTTTGGTTGAACGCTTTTTTTTTCTCGATCTGACTACGCTATTGACCTAGCAAGGTCTTAACAGCTTCAACGGAGTAAGGGCTAATCTCAGGTATTATTAGTACTACTAGTGGGCGCCCAGTGGTCGACATTCGACCATAGTTAATTGATTTTTTGAAGTTTGAACTTTATTAGAGTTATTTTGTCAAAGGGTATACTTCTGTAATCAAAGGTTTTCATCATGGCTACTCAGTTATTTGCCATTTGCCATAATCTTTATTATATGATCATTAAAAAAAATATTTGTGTAAATGAAAATGAAAATTAATTATAAATTGGAAACAAAAACCACGTGGTAAAAGCTCAAATTTTAACCAAACATAATTTTACGAAAATAAAGAAATTTATCGCAACCCATAACACAATTTTCAATTAATTTTACACGACACCATGGGGTGATATTATTGGGTGATATTGAATTAAATGTAGTCTGTTCATTATAAGAAATAGTGATATGCCCAGTATCATCGTTTGGAAAAGTAATGGATACACAATACAATCAAATGGTAGATCCAAGATAAAGACGTTTTTAATACTACCATTACCTTTTGAAACTAAATTCTTTTTTGTTGAAACATGAGGTTGAATTGCAACATTGTAACCGCGAAGGTCTAAATCATGGATTACTTTTATGAACAAAATTCCTATTTTGATTACAAAGTATTATTTGGCTCATTTTTTTATTAATTCATCATTTGAAGTGAGTTCACCATAAAAAATAATAAACATTACAATAATAGTTATATTTTATAATATCATTGTTGAATGTAGGATGAAAAATGGTAATTGGAACATAAGAGTTAAAAAATACATACAGTCGAGCATAGCAACTTCCTTCATAACCTCTTTTGAACTTCGTAATTATTGACAGCTGTCAAAATGTCTTTTATATTTACATGTGTGTATATGTTGTGTAAAATTCCAGTAGTAGTGTGAGTAGTGCATATTTTAATTAATTTAATGTACTTCTAATGCATTTTATATGAAATAAACAGCTTTCTGCACTTCTCCGCCATATAAACTTTAACTATGCCAAATTTCAAGTTCACCCGTTGACGGGAAATAGATTAAAAAGGGGTACAATTTTTTTGCTTCACGTATTAATATATAGATATGAAAAAAAATGTTAATGTCAGTGTTAGATAGTTTATTTATCGAAGAAGATTATAGGCTTTATATAATCACGCGAAGATCAATAAGAGCGGAGCACCAATGAAGAATGTTTAATATCGAGTTATTTTTCTTTTTGAGAGCTTCCGCTGCGATGTCACTGGCAGAAGCTAATATTTAAATGAAGTGCTTTTTTTACAGCGAAATCTTTGAAATAGCTAAACCGTTCCTGATAATACCACACTAACAAAACAATTTATGGAATACTAGGAGCCATTGACGAATTCGCCTGCCTCTGTATTTCTTCATCAAAATTCCTCACAAACTTTCCTTATTTAAAACATTATACTTACTCTTGTCATTACGCTCTTCAGTACGAGCTAAGAATAAAATATAAAACACTTGAAATCGGTAAAAGTATTTAATGATAAGATTACAACTGAAAACAGCATACAAATAATTCAGTTTAAATACATTCTTATGAAAGATCACAAACATCTTTATAAGAAAGATGTCACTAACACCTGCCACTGGTTTGAAATAAAATTACATTATACCATTATAAATAAAATGGTCCATAGAGCAAAGAGCATCACTTTTTAAAAATATTGAATATTGAAAAAAAAATGTACGGCAAATAAAATTTCTCCGAGGACTGCAAAAGTTCTGTTCAAAACTCTCACCAGATTTTATAAAGACTCGCGTAACAGCTGTTCCATGGGCAATGTTGCAAACATATTCCTACGTTTATTTTCCGTCTTCACAATCAAAGAATAAAGTTCAGTTTTGTATGTTTCGATTATTTGAAATGTGGTCGGGAGTTAGCTCGGTTTTGCCTTTTCAATAGACTAAAAGGTTCTTCATAAATGGAGTTTATCGAATGATTCTGCTTTATAAGTCACACGATTTTACAGCTCAGCCGTTGGCTATTATAGATTTTAATGTGTTTGAAAGATATAAATAAATAGGCAGATCTTGTGATTTTTTTTTACTTAGGGAAATCCCTTATGGATACCCACCCTCCCGGGGGAGAGGATGAGTTATGTCCGGCTGGCACGGACTAAAACCCCATGGTGTACCGACAGACCGTAAGGTTGGGGTGGCAAGGGATCATGCTAAGCTATTCACCAGCTGCCTCCCCTCGTCCGCCGGACCTGTGCAATGAGGGGATGAGCCCCCCGACTACATCCCCTCAGATCCGGGTACGGTGGCAGATGGATTTGGGCAAAATGCCGCCTCCTCCTGCCGGTCCACCGTTGGCGAAGACGACCGCTGAGGGGTTCCGCCTCGCGGGTCCTCTCCACCACCTCCTTTTGCGAGATGACTTCCTCGCGAAAGGAGGCCACTACTCGCCACGCCTGCTCGCTGCCGAGCATGGACGAAACCACACTCGGCAGCGATAAATCTTCCCCCACCACCGCCGTCAGTGTGCGGCACTGCACCTCCCACGCAACACACTCAGAGAGAGTGTGCTGCGCAGTATCCTCCTCAGCACCGCACTCATGGCAGGCGGTGGTCGGGTCCCTACGAGCAATCCGGAGCAGGTACCACCCGAAACAGCCATGTCCGGTGAGTACCTGCACCATCCTGAATGTCAGAGAGCTCCACTCCCTCCCAAGCCACTCTCGCAGGATCGGGCGGACGGCGTCGACGGTGTACGTTTCGTAGCGCGCGTCCGCCAGGTCCTGCATCCACCGCTCTACCGCCCTCTCCCGTAACTCCCGTCTCTTACACTCTATCTCCCTGGGAGCCGGATGCTGCCCATTACGTTTCCTGTAGGAATTCACGGCAGCGAGAACTCCTGCCTCCAGCTCCCAGGGAACGGAGCCGGCGAGCGCAAATGCCGCCACCGAGGACACCGTCCGGTACGCCCGGATCGCCCTCAGTGCCACCGTGCGCACGTTGGCAGCACCGAGGGCGTTCGCCCAGACCGATGCCCCGTGGGCGGCCATCGCCGGCACAACTCCCATAAAGAGTCGTCGGCACCCAGCACCCGGCCCCCCAATATTAGGGAGCAACCGGCCGAGTGTCGACGCTGCCCCCACGATCCATGGCCCGAGTCCCACAAAGTGGGGCTCGAACCGCCAGCGCCCGTCCAGGGTGAGGCCCAAGTACTTCATGTGTGCCTCCACCCTGATCCGGGTGCCCTCCACCATTATGTGGGCCCCAGGTGGTGATCCCCGCCGAGGCCCATGAAAAAGTATGGCCTCGGTCTTCTCGAGGGCTACGCTGAGACCCAACCTCCTTATGCGCCTGACCACGAAGGTTGTGGCCATTGTGGCCAGGCACTCTACCTCCTTCCATTAGCTTCCCCCCACCCCGGGCTACGACAAGGGTGTCATCCGCATAACAAATTAGGCGCGCTCCATATGGGAGCACGCCGCGGGACACCCAGTCGTAGCCCATGTTCCACAGGAGCGGCCCCAGGATCGACCCCTGTGGAACCCCCCGCCTTGTGGCCCGCCGAACCATCCGTCCGTCGCCGTCGACGTAGGCGAATTGCCTGTCCTCCAAGTACGCCTCCAACAACCACCGCAGGTACGGGGGCACTCCGAAATATCGCAGAGCTGCCCGTATGACACCGTGCGGCAGGCTGTTGAAGGCATTGGCGATATCTAAGGACACCGCCAACATCCTCTCCCCTTGGGAGGTCGCCCCCGTCGACAGAGACTTTAGAAGGCACAGGGCGTCCACTGTGGAATGCCCAGCCCGGAAGCCAAACTGTGCGTCCGATATATTCGGCCCCACTCCCTCCAGGTGCTGGACGATTCGGGAATAGACGACTCTCTCCAGCACCTTCCCGACGTCGTCCAGCAGGACAAGGAGCCGATACCCGGACGCGTAGTCCAGAGGGCGGCCCTCCTTTGCTAACAGGCAGAGCCGCCCAAGCTTCCAGAGCTTCAGGAACTGCCCGACCGCCAAACACCGGTCGAACAGCTCCCGAAGCCACCCCCCATGATGGCCCAGTGCAAGGCCGAGCACCCGACCCGGGACTTGTGTAACAACATTAAACATATCGCCTCCAAACACGTGCACGCAGGCATGCTTACACATGAAAGTGGAAGGGTTTTATTTTTCCCTTATCGAACTGAAATAGTTTTGAAAAAATATCCGACACAAAATACGAGTACATATATAGGAGTGGTTGAGGTATGTATGCTTGGTGGGCATATTTACATGTTTCAATAACTCATATATGTATGAATATGTAGCTAAGCTTAGGTTAGCTCAGATAGGTTGTGAATTGCATGAATCTCGCAACAGCCCAAGCCGAGGTGTGTCGTGCACCTTTCAGCTATTTGCCCAAATAAAATCGGCTGAGTGCCTTAAGCGCTCACCTTAGTAGTCCGGTGAAGCTGTTAAGATCTTGCTAGGTCAATAGCGTAGTCAGATCGAGAAAAAAAAACTAAAAGTTATTAATTAATTCCAGTTACAATAATAGCGCGTTCGGGAAATGCGTCGATAGACATAGGTTCGAATCCTAGCAACTGAGTCGGGTCTTTCGATTACGGAAAATATCGTAATGAAGCCATAATACGGTGGTAGGGATTTTGCAAAGTCCTTTTACCTAACTATGACATTCACGTATAAAATATGTCGCTAAGCACCTCTTGGTTGGTTCCATCAGCAACACTCGAGACATCTTAGACCAGATCTTAATTTAACATTAGCTGACATTCTGGTCAGAAACTAAAATCTATAATTTATTTTAAAACACACTACGAAGGACTTTGTCTCAATTTCGAAACTATTTTTTTTTTCGAACTGAAAACCACATCACCTTGAATGGTCTTCACAGCTTCACCAAACTACTGAGGGGAGCGCTAAAGGCACTCAGCCGATTTGGGGTGTTTGGGCGATTAACTCAAGCAAAAATCGCGACCTATCTGAGATAACCTAAGCTAAGCTACCTAGATATACGTATATGAGTTATTGAAACATGCATGTGCACCAAGCATGCGTGCCTCAACAACTTGTATATGTATTTTGTGTCGGAAAAATTCCTCTAAACTATGTAAGATAGGATAGGCTAAGGAAAAATAAGGGTGGAAATCTTTGTCGTTCTGAAAAAGAAAAACAGCGTGTAAGCATGTAGGAAGTGCACGTGTGTATAGGTGATGTGTGTGATGTTGTAATAGTGATGTAAGGTTTTGTGTCACTGTATCGCGTGAGCAACGTACTCAAGGGCCCCACGCCGAGGGAACGGACCTAGGCTTGAGCTGCTGCCGAGGGGGGCCGAATCTGGTGTGCGGGAGCGAAAGATAAATACGTTTTTACCTTTTACTTAACAACCTTTTCTTCAAGTTTATTAAATTTAATGTTTGATCATAATCTCGCCTGATGGCAGTTTGACCTAAGATGGTAAAAACGCTATACACAGAAAAGAACTGGCTCTCAAATATAGTGGCCGGAACATCTATCTATCTAATACCATTAAACGAGTAATTCTTGTATATTTTTATATTTGTATATATTCAGGATCTCGGAAACGGCATCATTTATTTCCGTGGAACTTAGTATGTAGGTAGTTTCGGGGATGATAAATCGATCTAGCTAGATTTTATTCATAGAATTTTTTTTTACTGAGATTTCAGGCAATGAAAAAATATAGCTAGAATATGAAGGTAAATTTCGCCGCCGCTGTCAAAATAAAAATAGCTCAGATGAAAATTGGTTCCTCCGAAAATCCGTGTAACCCCAGTTCGAATACCAGTATATATAATTTTCTTTGTTTTGTGAAAAATGATAATTTTGTACTTGGCAAACTTAACAATTTATTTTATTAAAGAAATAATTTTATTATAATTATAAGAGATATATCTATCCTTTTTTATTTTTTTAATGCTAATTTTGTGAGGCAAATTATTAAATCATTTAATAATGTTTATTAAAGAACCGACGAGCTAGGCTCGGTCGCCCAGGTATTATCTATTATATTTGTAATATCATTGTTTATAGGTGCTTGTTGATAGATTTCTACTTATGGCATGTAGATGGCCTGGTGAATTTAGAAAAAGACCTACCAACAAGCATGGTGCTAGCTTCACTGAAAGTAAATTGTGAGGATTCGCACTTACGACAGTCGACGCGATACTCCACCACGTTACATCTGAGCCGTCATAACTTCCTTTTCTTTAAAGTTCTCATTATAACTTTCGAGAAATTTGGTTTTGAAAAAAAAAGACATTCTGTTCTGCCAATTTTAAAATGCGTTTTTATCACCACGTCCCACAGTTTTTCAACAACTTTTTGTTGGTGCAGGTAGTTCCGAGAAATCGATTGTGGATTCTTAGAATTTTTTTTGGGCGATCCCTTAAGGACTTGTCTGTAGTTCGGACGTAACTTGTATTTAATAGAATTATTGCCGGAATATAGTACAGGTTGTTTAACAGATTTCCAAGAGACAACGAGGAGGATGTGATACTCGTTGAACTGCGTTTTGTTTTATAGAACAACCACATGTTATACCTAATATTAATTAATGGAGAGCTTTGGGGTGTAAGGGGTGTCGAGTAACATCTTAAGACTTGAGACACCCAAGCCAACCTCACCTGCACGTGGTGCACCCTGCTGATCAACGAACGAGGCAATGGCGATAGCGGGGTGGTAGGGTTTTACAGCCCGACTGGGTCGCAACCACCATGTACATGGCGAAAAAGCCCGTCATAGTGACTCGCTTCTGCGCGTCGCGTTTCGGGATCAGCCTGTGCATATCCAGTACCGGGTGACTTTCGTCATTATGGCCGGCATGACAGCGGCAACTAGCGATGGATAATCTGTCTCTCGGTGGTTGCCGATGTTTTTGGATTGTACTATACTTAACATCAGGCATAGTGCAGTCACTAAGTCGTGCTTCGATAAAAAAAAGAGCTTGCACTGAAAACAAGCTGACTCTTAAAATTACATTGACAGTATTGTGAACTTTTAGCAGAATCGGTTTGTTTCGGCCTAGCGATTAACTACTATTAAACCTGTACTGTACTGTTAACCTGATATTAAATTATAGATAGCTCATATAGGCAAAACTATAGGTTATGAAATTGGTTCTTATATATAGCATAGGAATGCACTGTTAGATACTTTAAAAAAAATAAGGCGAGAAAATACCATATGGTGTTATATTACTAAACAAAAGTACATTTTAAAGTTCAGATATTTACCTCAGTGCGGCAATGGAGAATGATATTGAATACAGTCGATTATTTAATCACAACTTGTAATGCTTTGACAAAGTTAATCTTGCAAATCTCGCATTAGGCACTTAAGTAAGCTATTGTTATTTTATTGGAATTTTTTGCGGAATCTCGGAATCTCATGTAGTGTTTTTTTATATTTTATTCATAATATTGTATTATTTGTATATGTGTTTATAATTTGTAATATTCGTGGAGTTTTACATAATATAGTTCGGTTATTGTGCACAAGTCAAGTGGATGAGAAATAATACTTTTTTTTTATATATCAAAGGAGGCAAACGAACTGGTGGCTCACGTGATGTTAAGTGATCACCACCACCCATAGACACTAGCGACATCAGGGACGTCGCAAGTGCGTTGCCAGCCTGTATATGGGAGAAGGGGGAGGGGAAGAAAAGGGAAAGAATGAAAGAGGGACGTGGGCCTCCGGCTCTCTTACTGACCGAACGAAATACAACAATGCGAGCACTGTCATTTCACGTCGGTTATCTGTGAGAGGGGTGGTACTACCCGGGAGAAGCCGACCCATTCATGCTGAAACCAAAAATAGCTTCAGTGGGGCTCTACCACCTACAAGTAATACCACAAAACATCGATTCTGACTGGCCACAAGAACTCCCTGGAAAGTTGTAACAATACGGCAACCACCGTGTTAGTTAGTTGAAATTATTACATAAAACTTATTATAATTACCTATACGACAGTAATAATCCACGCGAAGGTTGGTTACCAAAGATAAAATAATAAAATGAAGTATTTCATTTTTAAGTACTGTTGTGTACAGTTTTAATCACAGCTTAAATACACAAGTATCCTAGTCGTAAATCAAGAGATCCTGATTTTATAGTTATATTTCTGCATTATCATATATTATTATATTATGTATTACCAATGATTTGTGAAGTACAGTCGTACATAATAACTCTGTCATCACTTCTAAGCCTCTCGACCTATTTATATCCACCATTGCTTCTTATAATTTTACAACAAGATTGTATCACACTGAAGTTCTTGAATAAACGATTGAAACCAATTAAATAATTCATATCCGAATCAACCACATTAGGCCCCCGTCGGCAGCGGCTCAAGCCTATCAGTTCCCTCGACGTGGAGCCCTTGAGCACGCTGCTCGCGCGATACAGTGACACAAAATCTTACATCACTGCGACAACATTACACATATCACCCCCACATACGTGCACGCATACATGAAAGTGGAAGGGTTTTGTTTCTTTCCCTTATCGAATACGATATAATACATATTTATATATGTGTGTATATATATATATATATATAAGAGTTGTTGAGGTATGTATGCTTGGTACACATATATGTTTCAACAACTCGTATATATATGAATAGTTAGCTTAGCATAGGTTAGCTCAGATAGGTCGTGAATTGCATGTATCAGGCAACAGCTCAAGCCGATGTGTGCCGTGCACCCTTGAACCAGTTGTCAAATAAAATCGGTTGAGTAGCCACTCAACGCTCGCCTAAGTAGTCCGGTGAAACTGTTAAGACCTTGCTAGGTCAATAGTGTAGTCAGATCGAAAAAAGATCCGAATCACTTAGAAAATATGTATATTTTAGTTTAATTGAAACTGTCATACGTTTGAATATAATATACAATCACGTTTGGTCACTTTATGAAACGTGTTTGTAAACGTGACCCTCGCACGTGTTATAATGTATATTAAGGGAGAAATTTCATTTACTCGTAACTTTTTAAGTGTTCCCTCAACCATAACCTTTTGAAATTGTCGAAACGAAAGTTTTAAACGAAGTTATTAAACTAACTTTTAAAGGTGAACGAAATATACCGGGACTCGTGTAAGTTATTTAAATACATAACAGAATTTATTTAAATACTAGCTGTGCCCGCAACTCTGTTCGCGTGGAACCTAATTTAAAAAAACAGTGACTAATAAAATCATCTGAATGTATTAATTCCATTTCCTTAACTACTTTTGTCACGTACTTAAGTCGCGTCGTCATTAAATTACAATAACTTTTGATAGAGTGAACCTATTTTGATGAAATCAAGACTACATTTTACTCGAAGATATATTTAGCAGTGATGCGTGTTCAACCAAATAGACAGACAGACATTTTTTAAAATGTTTGAAAATACTTATACCCAGACACCTGCAATAAAAAAAAAATCACAAAAATCTAAAACGTTTTGTACGTTTACATTAACATTTTTGTTATATTTATAGATAATTAATTGCCGGGTGGTAAGACTCGGTACATATTACCGCGATAATGCGCACTATACAACAGGTAACATCCACTATAGTAACATAATTAGGCATTATCATATCTCTATCTGGTAACCACGTGAAGTGCTAAAAATGTATACCCTGCTATTATACGAACTACATACATTTTTTGTTTAGTTAGATCTGCCGCTTAGCAGTCCGTCCAAATATTACCTAATGCAGCTATATCCTGCAAAATATATTTACAATTGAATTATCATCTGAGGCTGTACATCTACGGTGAACTAGAACATACCTCCAGACAGACTTATTTTCGGTTTTATCTCTAAAACCTCTTATGCTGATTGTTTTTTATTATTATCAATACCAAACATCGGAGTTTCGGCCTGCCTCGAGTTATTATGTCCTTCAAGTTCATCCTCCAAAAACCTGTTAGGTATTTGATTGACGAAACCGATACTTTGCGGAAATTTTTCATTAAATATCATTGTGGACGTCACTTTGCACTTTCTCTCAGGTATCTTTTAGGTATTTTGATCATCTTTTTGGTATCCTGGTCTATTCCGTTCATAACACGTTTCCTGCCCAATGTAGTAAATGTATAACTGTTCACCGTTTTTTTTTAATCTCCAAAAGTAATTATACCGAGAGCTATTCGTTTCTTTGTTTTTTTGAAGGTCTATAGTTACTTTATTAAATAAACAAACACCAACACATATAGATAATAATCAGCATAAACATAAAACAGTTCCATCCGAACACGTGGTCTCGACTCCCTGACGTACGCTCATGTACCGGTTTTGTTAGCTCATAATGGACGTATAATATAATAGATCTGAGTTATTTCGAGAGCTCTGTATACTAAAATACAAAGACTGTATTACGAACATTCTAAGTCACTAACCGGTTTCGTATTTCATAATGGTTACGTCACTCTTATACTAAAATATGTAATGACCACTAAATCATACAAAGTTGACTGTGAAATGAAAAATGATATAATTGTATACACGTTACAATGGCCTTACGATTATGTTGATGCAATAAAACCATTGTGAGGTCGTGGCAGTGGAATTTTTAAATACTGTGATATATCGGGCTCAATATACGCTAATTTAAGCTTAGGTAATCACCATTCTTTTTTTTCAAATTCAATTCCATTTGCTGGTATCAATTTTATTGTGTTATTTTCTAGTGTCAGAGAAGCAATTCATCTTAGAGGAAGCCCAATACATGAAAAAACTAGAACTCTTTAATTGGACGTACATAATCAAAGATAACAATAAAATAGTACTACCAAGTAAATAATATCATATCACAAAAATCGTATAATAAATACATATATCATAATTCATACCAGGTCATTTACTGAGAAGATAAATAGTTCTGAACATTTAAAATTTGCAATATATCATAAACTGGTACGGTTACCTTAAGTAAACATTTTTTTAACTTTATTAAGTTTTTTCATGAGCTGCAATTAAAAAACTACGCCCAAGGGAGTAGGTGTAGGGCATAGAAGAAAAAATCTAGTCAGAGCTGACAAAAAGCGTGGTTGATGTAACGAATGCATCCAAAGCAAGTAAAAGATGTTCGGGTGAATAGAAAGATGTGATGCTTCATTCTTTTCATATGTTCTTATAAATCTCAGTAAGTGATGGTATGTGGAAGTATTTTATATGTATATAAAAATTACGTAAACCCACAAGTTTATTTCAAATTAGAAACGGTAATTCATTTCCTACTATTATTGTTTAACAAGGCCGAGTAAAATAGAATCCATAAATCTTTATTTAAAATATTTCAAAATATAATTATTTTAGTAAAAAATACAAAAGCTACTATAAACATAATAAACTAGACGTTAATTCGAAATACGATGAAATTATTGAAGTGTATGTATGTACCTGAGGTATTAATGGAAGAAGTAATATAATCAGCGAACAGAAGCGAAGGAAAACAAAATATTGCAAAAAAAATATACACGTACACAAGAGAACCCAAAACAGACAAATCAAAAATACACTGCTCTCATCCATTTTACTAAACGTAAAGTGACCCTTTCTCGAGAGACTTGAAAAACCAGAAACGACAAAAAAAGGTCACACACACGCCTGAATAAATACATACACAAGCACAACACCGAGACATGTCGCCGCACGTGTAAATGTAAACCCATGGTTGTACAAAAAATAAACTTGAAGCAGAATTTACCAGTGATTGTTATGATGTCAATAATAATTTTGAACCTTTTGGTGATGTTAATTAAGGACGAGATTCGAATGGAGTAGGAAGTATTGTTTATGATGAAACATCAGCTGTTTGAACCTTCAAAGAACGTGGAGGGTACGGGAGTCGTGATAATTTGAAACGAACTGTTACTTGCATTTACTGATTCGTTTACGTTTAATGGTCTTTTGGTGTGCGGATTATTATTATATGATTTAGTTGAGGCAAAATTAGGATAATTAATGTCTGGACGAGTAAAAATCAATTTAAAATCAAAATTTACAATCAAACATCTTACATACTAAATTGTTGTATGAGATTCCATGTTTCCTATTTTTTCTTGTGTTTTCTTACTAAAGAAGATTTTTAATATTTCATTTCCTTCGAAATTATTAATATTCTCATTAAATTCTCAAATCCAAAAAAAAATATTGCTAAAATTTTTGTATTGAATCAATTAGGGTTATTATATCTTTTCAAATGTGGAGATGGAATAGAAAAAAATAAAGAAGTTTATCATAATACGTGTGTTCCTTTTAATCTATAGGCAATGCAGTATGCCAATACATTAATAAAATATGAAATATGTTTGTACCGTGATAGAAAGTTTTCTAGTATTTTACCTAGATATGACATGCAAATCATACTCATATGACTTATTTGTACCAATCGTCGTTCTATATCTACCGTATTAAAATCATCCGGCAATTCGTAATTACCACCATAAAATTAAATTATACCACCACAGACATTTAAAAAAGTGTTAAAATATAATCCTTTTAGTGTTATTGTGTTTTTAAGGTTCAAAATTGATTGTTTTTCTCATTTAGGTTATTTGTTGATGTTCTGGTCGCTTAGAAAAACTACCTGACCGTTTCTTTTTTTTTCTCTAAGTTTCTGCCTAAGTGTTACGTTTTTTTTTGTTAGCCACTGGTCGTTGCTACATGTTCGTTATTATTGGCCTTGTGTTGTTAAAGATTTTACATGGTATAAACAAAAAAAAAGTAAGCTTTACATACCGACTCTAACCGTTTTTTGTCCAAAAACTATCAAAGTATAGTATTACCAGTCACGTTCAAGTGTATGTTAACATTCTTGTATATATTTTTAAAATATTTCTATACGCTGCATATTTCAACACATAGAACTAAATATATTAAACGTTTATGGTTTTTTAAGGCATGTAACTCCTATATGTATCATGTTATCAATAATAAGAATGTAATTTTTATTTGGTATTTCAACGAACGACACAAACAAGAGAACTACTGGTGATACACTCTTAACTTGAGAGTAGTTGTTAACCAGACAAGATCAATTAAAACAATATTGTTATTTCGAAAAAGCCGCGTGTCATCCCAGCCCGTTAGTGGTATCCGCCGCGAACTATGAACCCGTACCCAACGCTGCGCAGTATAGAAGACGACCGCGACACATTTTTACCGACCCTCCTGATTCAATCACGTCAGCGAACGATCAGTACCAGCCTGTCTCTCCAAACAGAGCGTGTTCACGCCCACGCCTGTGTAACCAAAGATCACGCCACCGTGGTCTGGGGGTGGATTTCGCTCCCGCACACCAGATTAGACCCCCCTCGGCAGCGGCTCAAGCCTAGGTAAGTTCCCTCGGCGTGGAGCCCTTGAGTGCGCTGCTCGCGCGATACAATGATAGAAAACCTTACATCACTGCTGCAACGTCACACATATCACCCATACACACGTGTACGCCTACACGCTTACAAGCTGCTTTTCTTTTTCAAAGAAATAAACGACAAAGAGTTCTACCCATATTTTTTCCTATCCTATATACAATAGTTTAGAGGAATTTTTCCGACACAAAGTCCATATAGGAGTTGTTGAGGCACGCATGCTTGGTACACATGCATGTTTCAATAACTCATATACGTATATCTAAATAGCTTAGGTTAGCTCAGATAGGTCGCGATTTTTGCACAAAACAGGCGACAGTTCAAGCCGAGGTGTGCCGTGTACCCTTGAGTTAGTCGCCCAAACATCCCAAATCGGCTGAGTGCCTTTAACGCTCGCCTCAAAAGTTCGGTGAAGCTGTAAAGACTTTTGCAGGTCAACAGCGTTTTCATTTCGAAAAAAAAAAAAAACAATATTACAGTTGGAATAATGCAATTAGCTCGAACTATCTCGATAAATCAAACCAACGTGATAGAATCAGGACCATTAGTTACTAATATTATTATGAAGTCAAAATTACCTTCTAAATGATCAACCAGTGTGTTCTAAGATATACATATAGTTGACTGATAGTTCAATTTTTAACCTTACCTTATCTTGCTATCTTCCAGCTTATGGTTATTTTATCACTTTACATTTTCTTCATAAACCAGCATATCAAATAATAGAAAACGCTTTACCACGATGCTTGGGTATCGAGACTTTTTTTTACATGGGGAAATCCTTACGGAAGCTCACCCTCGCCGAGCAGCTGTGGGTGGGATATGTCCGACTTGCACTTATGAAGGCATTCACCATCACTTCAATCATCAGCACAAGGCGCCTCATCCGCATAGGCCTGTGCAGATATTCTGCCTGAGCGACAGACCCCCTTGGGTCTCAAGACCTTGATTATCATTTAAATTACAAAACTTGATATTATATTAAAAGAAAGTACGCAGCGATAGTATTTTCATGTAAAGAGGAAACGACTAGAATACGTAGGAATCTGACACTAGAATTGTTCTATTCTAGTAAAATATCTAGAGACAGGCCCTATAGAAAATGGAAGAGTGCAATGCTAAAAGAGAAAGAATACAAAGTTTCCGTACGTAGTCCGGTGAGGCTGTTAAGACCTTGCTAGGTCAATAGCGTAGTCAGATCGAGAAAAAAAAGTTTCCGTATGTTGCATCAAGGTTAGAGCGTGAGAGAACAGAGAAATAAAGAAGGACTGACTTCATCACCCTTTGAGATAAATACTTACTCAGCAAAAGAAATATATCAATGTTTTTTTTTTACTTGTGGAACAAATGCTTACCAAAGATCTATCTACGTTTTAAACATAAGACCTATATTGCAATCCGAATATCCAAGAATGAGATGTAGCTTTAAAAGAAGATGGCAATCATTTATTTGCCTTCACAAATAAACGATCAAACATTGAATAATTGATGTCAACGAAGCTATCCCTTGGAAATCGAATAAAAGGATATTTTTAAAAGCAAATTGATCAATATAAATCACTCTCCAGGATATTACTTGATGGCGGACAGGTCGATCAGTCAAACCCTAAGGATGGAGCGGATGGGGGTGATTTGACAATTTTTAAATGTAACATCGTATTTTTTCCTTTGCGAAAATTAAACATAGTTGCTTTGCAATCAAACCGGTTATTATATAACAGCTCATATCATAAATGTTTCAGTAAACAGATGCACTTCCTTGTAATCCATAACAACTAATAATTCAGTGGCCGAAGTTCGTTAAAAATTTTTGATTTTATTTACGTGACCTCATATTCCTTTACTAACAGATTATTAAATACATTTTAACTACATAACAATTAATTTACACAAGAAAACATAACAATATATAAACCAGTCATAGTAACTAAAGGGCATGAATGAATAACAAAAACTACATAAGTCAATTTAATTATCTCACAGTAAGTTTAAATATTACCTTAACTTAGTTAAACAATTAGGTAGTATGAATTTTGTGATAAATCCATTTTTTTAAGACGATTACACAATGTATTTAAAAAGACAATTAAACACAGTTTATATACAGGACTTTTTTAACAATATTCAGTAAATACTGAATATATTTCAATATTATTTTTCATAGGTTAATTTTAGTTTTTTATAGATGAATTCATTTTCAATTTTTCTTGTTCTATTTTTTCTTTTCCAAAATTTTTATCAATATTTAATATTACATAATTTAATTTTTAATACTATCAATAGTGAATATTATTATTGAAGTTCATTTTCATAGAATTCTTTATGACTTAATTTTAGATTTATTAAGATATACTATAAGTATGTAGTTATATTTAGTCTCTCTACGTTTAGGACATATTAAGAGCACGTCATCATTAACCATGCTAAAACCTATACAGCATTAAATAGCCGAGTGTACCAACTAATATTATTAACATCCGATAGATATAGTAAGACTTAGTAACTTTATTCTATGTTTTTGAAGCGATGGTGACTTAGTTGATAGCTTGTTCGGGCACAGCGTCGATGGACGTAGAATCGAATTTTACCAGGTAATTCAGAGCTCCCGGTGAAAGAAAACAAACATCGTCATGAAACCATAGTATTGTCGTAGGGTATTTTCTAAGTCCACTTAGTTTGCCACTACCCTCAAGCTTAAAATTTGTCGCTAGGTACCTGTTCCTATATAACAGGAACTTCACTTGAGAGCCAGCCTTCTTTCATCAGATGAGATTGAGGTCAAACGCTAACCATAAAGTATAAAAAGGAATGATGATATATAACCAGACCTTATATATATATATTTTTAATTTTGTTGGTTTCGCACTGAGATCATATGGAATTAATTGGCATTACAAAGGGAGAGAGGAGAGATCCTAATTTGATACAATTCCCTAGTCACTCCGTTGACGTGTTGCATGAGTTTAATATAAAAGTCGCCTAAATTTGTCAGCCATGATTTAGATGCAAGTCAGATAGTTATGGTAATTTTAGAGTCCGTTAAATGTATCAAAATTTAAATGTTAAGATTAGCAATCACATACTTGGCGAAATTATCGATCGATTTGATAGCAGACTCCTTCTCCATCAAGCCCAAAAGATCGAATGGACATGTACGGCCTTATATTGAAGTGAAGATACACGTGAAATAGTTCCCGATCACACACACACGCACACATCGATTATACGGTTGTGTGCTGTAACGCTTTTGTGAGTGTAGTGTCAGGTAACATCAGCTGTTGCGCAGGCGCATACCATATGACTTCAAGGACGAGCGGGAATATTTTTGTTTGAAAAAAAAAATCAATGGGTTCTATACGTATAATTGAAGCAGTTTATGATTTCGTTTATGTATTTTTCAAAATTATATACTCAATTATCATAAATGTTATCTATTTGAAATCTTTTATTACCATAGAGTTAATGTGAGACATGCTTAAAGGTATAGAATAGTTTATCTATACTAGCTTATACCTCTATACTAATATTATAAAGCTGAAAGGAGTGTTTGCTTGAACGCGCTAATCTCAGGAACTACTAGTTCGACTTCAAAAATTATTTCAGTGTAACATAGCTCATTTATCAGGGAAGATTATATGCTATATATATAGCTAAGACCAATAGGAGCAGAGCACCAATGAAGAATGTTTCCAAATCCTTTTTTTTCCTTTTAAGAGCTTTTGTTGTGTGTTAGCGTTTGCCAAATTCATTATTCTACGCGTACGAAGTCGCGTGCAGGACCTAGAATTCTATATTTTTCCCACATACGATGGTACTACAAGAACATTCCTCAGGTTCAAGTTTCCTTATGATGTTTTACTTCACCGTCAGCCGATAATGTGTGTTGTACCAATTAAAATTAGTAAATTTACGTGAATTTCAAGAAATTCGTTGGTACATGCGGACAACGGATCGATTATTACACCGCTCATTCTACGCATCTACATTAATGCGAACGAAGTCGCGGATAAAAGTTGGTATCTTATATTTGACTTTAAAAGAAATTTTTTGTTACGAAATTATTACATAGAATAAAACAAATCCTCTGTCACGTATCTCCGTCTGTCTTTTCGCAATAAATTCAAAAACTACTGAACGGATTTTCATGCGGTTTTGATTCATAAATAGTGATTTACGAGAAAGGTGTGGTTATATAATTTGTTAAGATTTTATGTAAAATGATTAAATATAACGATTATTGTTGGAAGCGTTGCAAAAAGTCAAGCTACCTGGAAGCTATCATCGAATAAAGCTACCTAATCCCTCTGAGATATAGCAAAACTATTAAGGTAATAAACAAAGTTGCGGGAATCATATAGTTACTTATAATTTTCGTATTGATATTATATTTTTAATCCATTTGATAGGTGGTGATCTTAGAAATTATTCCGAATATCATAATTCTACCATGACATAATGATCTTGCCAGTTTTATGTCTTAACATGGATAGTTACAGCCTATAAAGACAATAAGAAGACACTTAAGATCGTTAGAGTTACCTATGTATATATAAGAACTCACCGTAATATAACTCTACAAAGGTAATTTGCTATATAGGAAGTATAATGTTGAATTTTTTGTAATGGTATGTCATTTATTGTTTTAAAAGTTATATTCGTCAAGCAACGATATTGCAATGAATTGTAGTTATAAATCTTGCTATTCACGCTAGTTTCTGTACGATGCCAAATCGAGTCACTGTGACGAATGTTCTCTCATATATAATAGTATGTATTAATAAATACACATAGAAACTGCGTGAACATTATAATCTAAAGCTCTCCCAAGCACTGCACCAAAACAATACCAGTCGACACACACACACGTGTTGCATCCAATCTGCCACAGTTGTTATGTATACAGTGATTGGACTACCGTGAAAAAAGTCGAAGAGTCATGAACTGGTGACAGAAGTAAAGACAGTGGAATAATTGTGTTTTTTTTTTATTTATTAATTAATTATAGTGTGAATTATTTTAATTTCACAATTTGTAAATTGAAATTATTAACAATAGTCTGGTTTTCATATCTATTGCCACTTTTAGCGATAATCATACACATTTTCATACAGTTTATTAAGTAACCAAAAATATAATAAGCTGCATGATCTCAATACAAAATATAAAGCAAACCACATAAGCGCAATACGGTCGTTCACGCTTACTAGCATATCATGACGTGAAAACGTAAGTTTATCTCCTGCCAAAAAATACCGCTCAACGCGCCTAAAGAAGTTTTTGGTTCAAAAAATAGATACAATTTATTTTATGTATCTTACGTAGAAGCTAAAATACAAATTAGAGTGTAAGTATTACAGAGTATATTACGTATAGCACATAAAACTTACGTTCGGAATATACTAGAAATAAATTAATAGTTGACATAGTTTCAAATTTCTAAAAATAGTAAAAGTATGATATAGTGTAATAATATATTCCGGTGAAGCTGTTAAGACCTTGCTAGGTCAATAGCGTAGTCAGTTCGAGAAAAAAAACAGTGTAATGAGACAGTTGACCTACTGTATTAACTTAAACTATGTCTAAGCTCAGCTGACTACCCACACATACACACATGTACAAATAAACAAACAAGTGTTTACACGACTCAGTGTGTAGAGGATGTTGACTGTTCACATAATAAGGGTTTCGGAAAAAAAGAACGTGCACGAGATGCAGCGACGTTCGAGAAGGACGTACATCACAAGCTCCTAACGTAACTTCACCGAGTGTGAGAGAGACAGGAACAGTTTTGTTTTGTCGGCGTTGACGCGTTCGTTTTTTGTAAACTGTGGCAAGGTGCAGTTCGATTTTTGAATAAGCGAATGAGTGATGTTTGACGGTTGGCACGTAGAGAAATTATATGAACCTATTTCACTATACCCTTACTTCTATGTACAGTAATAAAATACAAAACTATAATAGCACGTAGGGTTGTTCTTTGTTTCGAGTCGAGTGTTTATGAATGTTACAAAATTCAAAACATTGAACATTTTATTTGGACAACTCTGTTGCCTAACCGAACCTTTATATGTTAAAAAACTATTAAAACATAAATACCCTCTCGTCATTTTTATAACTGTCAAAATTATGGATAAATCTTTTTGGACACAACGTTAGTTTTTAACTACACTATGCCTGTAAGCAAGTACTGTCATAATCCAAAAAAGAACGAAAACAAATCGTTTTTAATATTCCAATAGAACATTTTAGACTTTAGTTTTGTTCTTTTTGTGATAGGAAATAGCAAATAGTCATGTAGGTCACCTGATGTCGATTAATTATGTTCGTATATTCAAAATTCTTATCAATAATTGATCTGATCTCTTTTATGTAGCTTGATTTACTTCACATACCCGAATCTCAAGTTTCGGCTTAGTATATTATTATTAAAGGCTTACGTCAGAAGTAATCATCGTTCATTGGTCGTTACTGTGAAAGGTTCACGAAAATTTTACTGTACTTCGATTGGAATAACGTTAAATATTAACAGGCTAATTCTAAATAACTACTGACACAGCATATTTATGTACAAATGTTTTCATATAACGTCAACCGTCTTAACTAATATCAATAATAACTTCAAGAAAATACAATCAATTTGGTTTTACAATTCGCCACAGTTCCCTACAGCTGTTAGTCAGCTGATCGCGCACACACACGTGGCGTCCTGCACGCACTGTGCTGCGTACGAATACGTGTGTGGGTGATGCAAAAAACAACTAAAAACCGGCCCGACAAGCCCGGCTTTTGTGCATCCGCTCTGTGACATAGATTAACTACACGCAGAGGTGATAATATTTATTTATACTAATATTATAAAGAGGTAAAGTTTGTGAGTTTGCGAC
>JACEII010000094.1:756644-854305 GCA_014332785.1 Antheraea mylitta
AGACACATTCAAAATAAAGGCAAGTTCGAGAGTGATCTTAATTATTTTTATAAATATGTATCTTGTAAAGCAAATCCTAACCTTTAAAAGTATTTTTGAATATTTTTTTTTTTCGAAATGACTACGCTATTGACCCAGCAAGGTCTTAACAGCTTCACCGGACTACAAGTATTTTTGAATAAACTTCTAATTTGTATTGATTAGTATTTGGGTATTTTGGATAACGAGTTTATACGAATTAGGACGAACGACATAAAACTGTGTTCTACGATTTCTGTAAATTAACTGCATACGGTTCACGAACCAAAATAGACATAGGGCCAGCCAAAATGGAATTAGATATACCGTTCTGCAAAGAACTAGTTGTTTACATTTTTCCAACAAAATGCGGTGCCCACGTGACGCAACCCACACGTAGAACAAATTGGAGTTGACATTTTACAAAAAAAAAAACATGGACTTTATTAAACGTGAATACACTTGAAAGTAATCTTACGTCTATATAACATTATAATAGAGATAATAAAAATAATAAATGTTTAGGTATTTGAACATGATTTTATAATCAATCATCTAAGAATATTATTTATGTGGCGGATGATAAATTCAAGAATCGTGAAAAATAGATAAAGGTAATTGTAAAATGTATTGCTTTTACAGGACAGCCAGAGTTGATTTAGTTTTATTTTACAATTTTTATATTAGATTTAGTAGCCTAGATTTGTCACAAATTCTGTAATTTAAAAATATTCTCATACACACTATAATTAATATGAACATTTTGTAGGTGGTAGAGCCACGCTGAAGCTATTATTGGTTTCAGCATGAATGGGTCGGTTCATCCGGGGTAGTACCTCACAGAAAACCGACTTGAAATAACAGTGCTCGCATTGTTGGGTTTCGTTCGGTCAGTCAGAGTGCCGTAGGCCCACTTTCCCTCCCCATTTCCTCCTAAATACAGGCTGGCAACGCACTTGCGACTCTTCTGGTGTTACTAATGTCTATGTGTCTAGTGACACGCCTAATCATTTGTCTCCTGTGCATCAAAAAAAAACCTATGAAGGGCTAAAAGGAAAAACGGGCACATTTACATAACTTGACAAAAGAGACTATTTAATTTAAATAGAACAGCGTTTGCCTCGCATGATATGAAAAAAAAACAAGGGCTGTGGGGCAGGGGAAGGATCGCGTGCCCTAATTGTTCATGAATCCCAGGAATTGACCTTCAAATCGGTGATGATCCTGCAAGCAAAGGGCAGAAGTATGCAGATCAACGATAGTGTCTCACATGGTACAATAGCAATATCCAGTCACAACAACACCTGTGTCTACTATACCGACGAGACTGATAACGTAAGTAGTAGGTTCATCCATCGGGCCCTGGACGCTCCGGCGCGGGAAATTGGTGATTATAATTTAAAAATAAATATAAAGGATGAAAATGAAGCCGCTACATCTATACAAATATATACTAATATTATAAAGAGGTAAAGTTTGTGAGTTTGTGACGTTGTGACGTTATAGGGGGTAATCTTAAGAACTACTGGTCCGATTTGAAAAACTCTTTTAACGTTAATACCCAAAAAAAATACGAATATAGCACTATTAACGAAATACTCAAAAACATTTGCAACCCTATCTTGTAGGCCACTTGTTCTACTAGTGTTAAGTGGCACGCGCCGACGACCTAGCGTCCTTTGATAAATGTCGCCAAACACACTGCGCCAGCGCCTAGTTAATTTTTTGTATTTTGTATTTAATAAAAATGAATATCTATGTAATAAAATAACCTAAATAAACCTTCATTATTTTATGGAACTAATTTGTAATTTTTTTAGCTTTATCTTTTCATTATGCCATAACTGATTCCTGTCGTAATCTGTTCTTTAATATATATAACTTATACAAAACAATTTCGATGTTTCACATCTATCAGGCGTCCTGCGACGGCTCAATTTTTTTTTAAATAATGTTGTAATTTTGGTTATGTTACTACTGAACTACGTTATTTTATGATTACCTAATGCTTACTTTGTACTGTAAAGCGTAATAGGTAGCCTATATAAATGTGGGAACACGCACACACTGTGAATGTATTAATATAAGAGTCTTATATACGTAATAAACGCCAGTTGGCTCTCAGCTCTCGTGCATATCAGTTCATATCCCGGTAGGGACCCCAACATTGGTGACCCCGACGAAACCAATATATACCCCAACATAAATAATACTTTGAAATGGCCTCTTCCTGAAAGTCTTGGTATAATTGGCTCAGCCGTTTCGGAGATACGATACGGAGGAATAACAAACACTTTATTTTTTATGTTAAATAAATGATTACAATCCAAACTAATAAAAGTATATCACAACAGCGTATGAGATGAATTTCTGGGTAGTGTAACAAATACATATCTCTACAACTCTAATTTAACCAGGAATTACTGTCTCGTCAACTCTTCGATTTAAATGAATATTAAAATTAAGATAATTTCACACGCGGCCTCGTGTAGCTCGCGTAGCTCGTCCTATTCATATGAAGACATAAAATTTAAGTGTCTGTTAGTAATTTGAAATAATATGAAGGTACTATGGCAAAAATATTTTTTTTTAATTTTTGTCTGACTTTTTCCGGGTAAGCTTTGAAACGGTTGAACCGATTTAACCGGTGCTCTCATTGGCAGATAGATGATATTATAAGTAATAACATAGACTTTTGTTTTAGAACATTAATATGCTGTACATTAATAGACGAAACAAGCCGTATCCAGTAACACGTGCAGTACGCACATGTTTACATTCAAAATTTTTCGTCAAATTTCACACAGACGAAGCCTTTAGTAACAACTAGCAGTAAATAAAAACCTAATACACCTACATACCAACAAATATTATTAAAAAAAAGAGACTTCCTCGACATATAATCAATATACTGCATGTCGAACCACCGGACAAACACAACTAGTTGAAACAAAAGAAATTAAAAAAAAAATAATAGCACGAACTAAATAATTTCATGCAATGTCCCTTTTGTGTGTCAACAGAGATTTATAGGTGAAAATAAACTTTTTTTTTTATGTCAACAAATGGGGTAAAAACGTACTGCAGATGTCACGCGAGTGGTGTAAAAATACTAAATATTAATGTCCTTTCAAATGGTATGTCATTAATCCTGTGTAACTGCGGTTGTGGCCATAGAACTCACGGAATCGTCTTTAATTACCAACAAAAAATATGTTAATGCACGTATGTCTATGATGTTACTGATCATAAAAGTATTTAATGCCTGTAATATAGATTTTTATTTGAGGATATGATTGTTTAAATGCACTCAACTTTTTTATATACCTTCTTAATAGGTGGAGACGCAAGCGCCGAATAACGGCGGGTATTCGTCGTCACTATGACGAGGGGAGGAGAAGAAAGCGGGAAATCGTGCACTGACCTGGTAGTCTCTTGCAGGATATTCAAGCGTCCACGACCGCGTATAGCCGTCCAGAGCACTTCCAGAAGCACACTGCGGTTCACCTTACTAGGGTCGCTATAAAGTGTACGGAACCAACGTCTCCACCATGCGAATGTGGGAAGCGAAAATATTATAGAATTTCACCTATATAACGGCGCGATAACATCTCCTAGATTCTTCAATAGAATCAGGAGCGCGAGATGCGAAATTAAAGCAAATAATGCGTAGTTTACGTTGGTACGATGGATGTTGCGAGAAGCAAACGTCGACCAATTGTGCACAACTGGAAAGGTATGGGATATCATGGAGTTATTGTGAGTAATAACAGATGGCGTTACCAATAGGTTTTTGCGTTTGACCACAATCTCAACTGATGTGTTATATGACCATGTGGTCTAAGATGGTAAACAATTCAAAACTAGGGGATCCTGACTTTCACGTGTAGATTTTCAACTTGAGGGCGGTAGCCAGCCAGGTAGACATGGAAAAAAGTCCTATCAACATACTATGATTTCATCATGATCTTTTCTTCACCGCGCGCTCCGACTCAGTTGCAAATAGTAGTACCTACGGACCTACTTATATGAAGCTTAAACCTCACACCCTCGGTAGCGGCTCAAGCCTAGGTCCGTTCCCTCGGCGTGGAGCCCTTGAGTACGCTGCTAACGCGATACAGTATCACTAAACCTTCACACCTTCACACTTCACCAATACACACGTGCGCGTCTACACGCTTACACGCTGTTTTTTTTTTTCAGAAAGATTAACGACAAAGAGTTCTACCCTTATTTTTCCTTATTCTATCATATCCTATATAGTTTAGAGGAATTTATCCGACACAAAATACATATAGGGAGTTTTTGAGGCACGCATGCTTGGTACACATGCATGTTCCAGTAACTCATATACGTATATCTAGATAGCTTAGCTTAGGTTAGCTCAGATAGATCGCAATTTTTGCACAAAACAGGCGACAGCCCAAGCCGCGGTCTGCCGTGCACCCTTGAGTTAGTCGCCCAAGCATCCCAGATCGGCTGAGTGCCTTCAACGCTCGCCAAAATAGTTCGGTGAAGCTGTAAAGACCTTTCCAGGTCGACAGCGTTTTCATTTCGAAAAAAAAAAATAGTTTAAACCTTTATAGCTTTGGACAGTCCAGGGGTTAATATTATAATAAACTTTGTAGTTCAGACCGCTTTAGAAATATATAATCAGTTTTTTTAAGTGAAAAAAATCTTTGGTTGCGTTGTGCGGTACTTTTGGCGGGAGATAAATATTTTTCGCGTCATGACGTGCTACGTAAGCATGACCGGTCGTATGTGCCTGCGCAGCTTACGTCACACTAGCGATGCGTAATATAGGGCTCTATGTATCTATAATATTGAAAGTTGTAACTCATCATACGTTTAATTGACTAATATACTTTATAAAAATTTATATAATTGGGTATTGCTCTTAATATAAATAGATCTGGAAACCAAAATAATGTTAATAATTTCAATAAATCAATTCTGAAATTTAATAAATGTCATTCACTCTACAAATAATATGAAAATTCAAGAGAGAACACATTTGTTTCACTGTTTTGGGTTTTTTTTATCAGTGTGGGTTTTTTTTGTTATGTCTAGTGATGCAATGGAAATGCAATGAGTGTTGGAATGGAATCAAAATCTCAATCCCTAAATGGAAAGCGGGTGATACGTAATTACGTCTTCAAAACATCTTGATGGTATTAAACAGTAATATTATTCACACGCTAAGTAAAGGGCCCGACCGAACAAACAAACAGTAAGAGATAAGGTATGCGATAAACAGCGATGACGGTGACTCAGTCCCATAGAAACCGAAACGAATTATATACCATTTATCAACTTCATAATAGAATAACTGAGACATTGTACAGTCAGCATTAAAATAAAACAAAATATTAGGATTTTTTATCGTTACTTAATATTATAAGGCTGAAGAGTTTTTTTTGCTTGAACGAGCCAATCTCAAAAACTACTGGTTCGATTTGTAAAATTCTATCAGTTTTTTATAGCTTATTTATTGAAGAAGGCTATAGATATCATCAAGCTAAGACTGGTAAGAGCGGAGTAGCAATAAAGAATATTTGAAAACCGGGGTCAACGTGCCTATTACTTCAAAATATTTTCACATTCTACGTAAATGAAGTCGCTAGTTAAAGTTAGCGTTAGCCCAAAGTGTTCCACGAGGACGAACTCGCGGGCAGAAGCTGGTCTAAATGTCTAAAAGTCTATAATACAAGTCGTTGTGGTCTATTGGTTTGACCGATGGAATATCAATCCGACGTCGGCAAGTTCAAATTCCAGCATCTACTAATGAATTTTTCGGAATTGGTGTATATTTACTAATTTAAATTGGTAACAGTGTCGGCTGACGGTGAAAGATCATCGTGAGGAAACCCGAACGAGATAAATATTCCTACAGTACTTACTGTATGTAGGAAAACATAGAACTGTGGATTTTTCAGAGTTTGAAATCGCAAATACGTCGTGGGATGGTGTGGTTGATTATGTCCAAACTTTTCTTCGGCCTGTACCATGCAGTGGATCTTTGAGAGGCTTATCATGATGTTAATATATGTATAATGTATGAATTAACAAACTTCAGCGCCGAATTACTGACCGTTATGAAAATTGTCGTACCCTATTCATCATTAAAAAGGTTTTATTGAAACCTTTTAACTATATCACATCACTAGATCGAACTGCAGTTCAATTTGTTTTGCGTTCTACTTATGGTTATGAATGTAGGATATAGTAATTTAACACAGATACTATGCAAATAATATTTATTTTCATAATTTTATATTAGACTAAGCGTGGACACAGTTGATTACGTAGTCATTATTTAATTAGGAACGTAGAAGTAACATATAATTTATAGAAGTGTCATTGGTCACTATTAACAATTAAAATATACAAATTACATTAAAATATAGTAAAAAAGTTTTATTAATGTTTTATGAATACTAAATCTATTTATTATAAACAATTCAACACAAGCTCCTAATATAAAAAATAAATCAAAATGCGTTAAGAATAATCAGATATGTAATATTTTGATTTCTTTTCCGTAATAGAAAAGTATTTAAACAATTCTTGTATACTTGTAAAGCATTTTAGACATAAATATATATTCATGGTCAGTGTCTTTTGTAATAAGATTCTAAAAAAGATGTACAGAGCCACAAATATAATTACATATATAAATCCATCCGAATACAAAGGAAACTTTTCTATAAACGAATACAACTCATGCTTGTTCAATATGGAATTAATAACCTATGCCCTAAAGAGATCGCTTTGTTTTCCCCTACATATAACAGAATAGGTTGCAAGCAGAAACTATTTATAAGAAAACGCATATCGGACGGAAAAACGTCCGGAAACGTCGCTAAATTTACTCATGACGTAATAAAAAGTTTTTACGATGGAAGTGGCGACCCCATAGCATATTTACTTTCGCACCCCGTGTATAAAAACATCCCTCGTACATTTCTAATACACGGGTACATGTTTACAACATTTGAATTGAGTTACATAGTGATAACGCTAACTTGTGGTATAACGCAAGTAATTTCTTAGCTAAAACGAAAAAAACAAATCGCATTGCAAAAAATTATGAAGAGGCTTTCATAAAAGAATTCCAGGATAATCCATGTTGTTAATATTACAAAGCTCAAGACATTTTTTGTTCAAACCCGCTAATCTCTAGAAATTTCGGTAAGATTTGAAAAAAATATGTGTACGGTGTATAGCTTATATATTATGAACGATTTAAGCTATTTATCTTAACGCTACCAGATTAGGCCCTCCTTGGCAGCGGTCCGTTCCCTCGGCGTGGAGCCCTTGAGTCCGCTGCTCGCGCGATACAGTGACACAAAATGTTACATCACTGCAACAACAGTACACATATCACCCCCACGCACGTGCACGAATACACGCCTACACATGAAAGTGGAAGGGTTTTGTTTCTTTCCCTTATCGAACTGAAATAGTTTGGAAAATTATCCGATACGAAATATACATATATAGGAGTTATTGAGGTATGTATGCTTGGTACACATATATGCTTCAACAACTCATATATGTATGAATAGTTAGATTAGGTCAGCTCAGATAGGTCGCGAATTGCACGTGTCGGGCAGCAGCCCAGGCCGAGGTGTGCCGTGCACCCTTGAGCTAGTTGCCCAAATAAAATCGGCCGAGTGCCGCAAGCGCTCGCCTTAGTAGTCCGGTGAAGTTGTTAAGACCTTGCTGGGTCAATAGAGTAGTCAGTTCGACATAAAAAACTCTTAGGAGTGAATTAATTACCATAAACAATTTAGCTGAGAATGTATGCTAAGCAAGAACGAAATACTAGCGAAAACGGGCCGTGGTACGCGGTACGTGTAGACGGATGCCGAGGGTGTAGATTAGCACCGCCACGAGAATCGTCCACTTCTGAAAACCGAAATGTAAATACCTATTATAGTATGATGCCATTCTGCTCATCGCGTAGTTGATTCTCTACGCAATTGTCATACTTTATAAGAAATTTATTTAAACTTACCTAACCTCGTTGATAATAATGTACTTAAGAAGTTAACGACAGTGCCACTTACTTCGGCATATAATAACGAAGCCTACATAAAAGTGACCATAACTCAGTGAGTATACTCTCAAATCTCATAGGGATAACTCATAGTATCCATTTTTTATATTATATATTTAAAAATAATGAGTTATCTGTAAAGTTATTTTAACCATGATACTATGAATATTTATATGATTAGATATATTTATTAGTAGCCTACCCGGCCACGCGTTGCTGTGGCTCAGTTATTACACGTTGAATTCAAATTGAAATAGAAATTCAAAACTAAAATGTGGCGCCATCTATGATATATTTATAACAGTCAGTCCTACAGTTTTCTGACGGCAAATTAATTTAAAGCGCCATTTGTACAAGACTGACGAAGCTTAAAATTAATAACAATAACCAACACTCACAACCATTTAATTTGTAATTAAAAAATATTCAGGCCATCTAAATATAAATTATCCTATATTTCGAGCTGGACCAATGTATACATAAATGCTAACTTTCATAAAGATCGATTAAATAGTTTCGAAGTCCATCTTGAACAAACATCATCATGATACTGGAATTTGATATATTTAAAATTTTGATAATATCATTATATCTAAATAAACTTGCATTGACCTAACTTGCAATGACTTGAATAAAATAGGATATTTAATTTTGAGCACTCCTATGTTTTTCATATATAAAATACTGTAAAAACATGTCGTCTAAAGAAATTCGATAGGTCAGTAATTGTTAGAAAGTTAGTGCTCAGCCAAATCGATTTACGTCGTACGGTTTCTTTAAGCATAGAACCATAGGATCTGATAGCTTAGGGGTGTCTGGAATGGTGCTTAACCCGGGGCATGGTTTCATATCTCATTCTGTATCTTTATGCTCGCTATCGTGTTTTAGGGGGCGACAGGATTCAATTTATATTACACTGGTCATCTATAAAGCGATCGAATATAAGAACTAATATGTTATTTGGTGAGGCGGATGCCCCGCCATCTAGTTTATGCATCATAAGTTGTGTCGTTACGGGGCGACCTTATTTTTAACCGACTTCAAAAAAAGGAAGACGTTCTCAATTCGTCTATTTTTTTTTTTTATGTTTGTTACCTCATAACTTTAGACTGCGTGAACCGATTTTGATAATTCTTTCTTTATTTGAAAGCTGGTGCCACGGTGCCAACCGAAAATCATATCATCTACATAGGTACAAAGGCACCGGCTTCCAATGCATCTCTAGGTAGCACACGTATTCCTATGTTTTATTTAATTTGGTTAATTTGATAAACTATTTATTTTCTACTTTTTAGTGCCTTATGGGTTTTTGATTAATATTGAAGTCGGTTAATTCTCTTTTTTTTTTTTGAAAATTTGCTTTATTTCACATAAACTTTTCATCATACCGCCTCAATATACCAGATCCACTAGTCGTCGCGTGCGTATTAACTAGGTACAATAACTTTGTGTATAACCCGCTTTGGTTTTAAATCTAATCGAGGAACTATCTCTATGTCTTTCGAATAACTTTTGATTGAATTGAGTCTTTGAAAAATGATATGGTTTTTTTATAGAGCGTTCAATTCTCTACAAAATATTCGATGGACATTGTAGATAAATTTATGGTTCATTCGTTTTTTTAAACTTTATCTTTGGCAATCAATCTTTCAGATTATTACTGCCATTGTCGCGTAGTCAATAATATTACAAGCGTCGTGCGATCACTTCAATATTGCGTCGTGTGAGTCCATATTCTAACAAGATGGTGGATCCCTTGTTAGAACCTTCCAGGGAGTTTTTGTGGCATCTCAAAATTTCATGCTCCGTGGGGTATTATTTTCCATTCACTTCACTTATGCACAATAAACTAACTATATTACAATTAAAATATAGAGCCATATAACACAAGATTATGAATACAATATGAAATCCACTACATGACAGACTAAAATCCCGCCAAAAACTCCGGTTCATTAGTTACAGAAACCAGAAGAAAAATATATATCTTCTTATGTGAAATCGAAAAGTGCGATGCGGACTAACTTAATATTAATATTAAGGGCTAATATTTTCAGAGCCCTATTTTTACATCTAAATGAAACTTTTGGGCCTAGTTTCGAGAAGATTTTTTTTTTAATATGATATTTTTTTTTTAAATTTTTAATAATATGATGTTTATATAATATTACTCTTTTAAATAATAAATCACACTATAATTAATTTAAAAGATAACACAGCTTAATTTCCATTGTTTTGAATTTTCACTTCTGTTGGCAGCCACTATGACTGCCCCGACTTTTTAGTTTAATTAGCTCTTAAAACTTTCTCGAAACCCTTGACATTCTTGACACCAATATATGTGTTTTGTCTAATTTATGATTTAGATGAGAATATGACAACTTCTTATTTAATTAAACAACACAATGATCTTTGATTGTTATATGAAAACGGCAGGTTTTCATGTTTACTCTAGTTATAATTTACTAAGTCAAGCCTGTCTTCATATTATTACAATTTATTACCCGCTAACTCGATAATACATCCCTCGAATCGCTATAAATTATAACAACCTTTTTAAATAATTAATTTTTCAATGTTTCATATTTAAAAAAGGGGTAGCTAACCCTGTATATCATATTTAATTGCGTAATAACTCATGTGGGACAATAGCGGGGCTCGGCGACGCTCGTAGGCCTAGAGCCAGACAATGCTACCTCAGAAACAATCGCAAGATTTACGTGAATCTGTTCAATTTATTGATATTTATTATCTTCGATTCCACTTTTGGAGAGGCGTGGAATAGTGATGAGTATAAATCAATTTATGTTCGATGAAAAATATAGATGTTTTGTTTAACCTCTTTTTTTTTATTTTACTTTATTTAAAGGGGCTTTTATTCCACCGAACATACCAGCCCCATTGTTCCCCAATCTTACTAGCTCTATCATGAGAGAAGCTGATGAGATATCATTACCAGATCATACAGCTTCCTTTGTTTAATCTCGATTTGAATGAATTTTTGGCGCTATCTTTGTCATGTAGTGGCTTTTATATTTTACTAGCTGGCACAGCAAATCATTGCTGTTGATTAGTTGAATTGTATAAAATACGCGCACCATAAAATAAACTGGAGTTGAAAAAGAAAATCGAAGTGAAAAGATGGTGTCATCTATGAGATATCTATAACAGTCGACCCTAGAGTTTTCTGTCAACAAACTAAAGCGTCATATGTTCGAAACTGCTGAAACTTACAGTTAATACAATAATCAATTTTGCCAATTACTTAATTTGTAATGTGGTACTATGTTCTTCCAGGGTTATGACGTGAGACTCTTCAGAAAGGGATTAAAACAAGTTCTTCTAGGTCGGCAACATAACAGCGATGCCCCTGGTGTTACAGTTATCTATGGGCGATGTTAACCATTTAACATCAGAGAGGCTGTCTGCCTGTTTGCTGCGTTTTGGCATAAAAAAAATATTGAAACCATTAATCGAAATATAAATTAGCACATCTCTTGTAGGGGTTAGAAGAAAGTTCTAGCCTTACTTATATGGATGTCCATTTGTGGGAATAAAGTTGTTTATATGTTGTAATTACTTTATTTGTTGTTACAGTGGTGCTGTATACTTACCCGATTAGGCCTCCCACGGCAGTGGCTCAAGCCTAGGTTCGATCCCTCGGTAGGGAGCCCTTGAGTGTGTTGCTTGCGCGATACGGTGACACACAAATATACATCGCCGCTACAACACTACACGATCACCCCCACACACGTGCACGCCTACACGCTTACACATGAAAGTGGAAGGGTTTACTTTTTTCCCTCATCGAACTGAAAAACTCTTAATTTTCCGATAATAAATATATGGAGGAGTTGTTGAGGCGTGTATGCTTGGTACACATATACGTTTCAACAACTCATACATATATGAATAGTTAGCTAGGTTAGCTAAGATAGGTCGCGATTTTGCATGCAACAGGCAACAGCTAAGCCGAGGTGTGCCGTGCACCCTTGAGCTGGTTGCCAAAATAAAATCGGCTGAGTGCCTTAAGCGCTCGCCTTAGTAGTCCGGTGAAGCTGTTAAGACCTTGCTGGGTCAATAGCGTAGACATTTCGAAAAAAAAAAAAAAAAAGTGGTGCTGTAGAGCAACCTTATTGAGTGCTTGTTTGCGACTGACAAATTAATTATTCATTCAATATACTGTTAATTTCGTTGCGCTAATGCGTACATTATATCCAGGGTAACATGCAATGTAAGGAAGCGTACATCTCTCAAGTTACACCAAAATATACATAAATAACAACTTTGGTTGTGGTAGAATTATTTCTAGGTTCGCCTAGCTTCCTACCACCCTCAAGTTGAAAGTCTATGTATACCTGCTAGTATGTTCCGGCGGCTGGACTTGAGAGTCAGCCACCTCTAGGCTTAACGTTTTGACCATCTTAGACCATTGTCATTTAAGATCAGATCTAATTGTGGTCAAATGTTAAAATCTATCTAGTATAAAGAACCATATTTTTATGTTATTTGACTCAAATTTTGTAATATTGGTGGCATTTTACGTAATATACTTCAGTTATTATGCATAAATGAAGTGGATATAAAATAATACCACGGAACACGAATTCTGGGATGCAGCTAAAACTCCCTGGAAAGTTCTAACAACGGAGCAATCATGTTGAAAAATTTTCGCGATACACTAGTAATATTATTATTACTAATTCGACAATTGCAGTAGTAATCTGGAAAATTTGTTACCGAAAATAAAAATAAATAACTATAATATAATTTTTTTATCCGTTTCTAGATACAACTAATTCATGGTCAAAGTCGTTATAATGACACCGGTTTATGATAATTACTTTTATAATAAAACTTGCTAAATTTATTATCACCCGATCCAGCAATTTGTTAACTTCTTGTCAATTACTTCAATGTTATTAAACTATATTTACCACTAACCATGAAATCGTACTATTGACTTAGTGTTTGTACTAATGTCCTTGTGTTTTACTATTACAATACTATTGACTTATACTAAATTAGACTGAAAGCACTACCAACGACTAAGGTAAAGGACATTTTTTTATAGATGATAGATATTAGAAAAAAATTAAAGAACATAACTGTAACAGTTGTGATGTTGCAAGCATTATGGTTTTATCCAGTAACTTTTTTTTTCGAACTGACTACTCTATTGGCCTTACAAGGCCTTTACAGCTTCACCGGACTACAACTTATTTAGTAACTACTTTCATTGACCAGTTGAACAAACCTTGTGACGCAATTTTACAATGCCCTACTCTTAAAAAGAGAGATCACAAGGTTGATTTGTGCACAACTGTGTTTTGTTTCATAAATAGAGCGATCAGTTGTGTATCAAAATGTTAAATACGTTTGTACGTCTGCAGACGTAAATTAAAATGCACCGTGCGAAATTGTGCTTTTTCCGAAAGTTAGTTGAAATATAAAAAAAATCGAGCCAGAGCTGCAGGCAAAAGCTGGTTTATAATATTTGTTAGGATTATGATATTGTTGATAAATAACGTATTAACTATCTATTGTTATACATTATCTCTGAACAGATTACCAGTGTCATATAAATTGTGGCTTAATTTTATATTTGTGTTACTCCTAATTAGAGCTACCAATAAGTTATTCATACTAACTAATGAAATACTAATAAACTTCCATTAAAAATAAAATTCAATCTCTTTATACCAATTTTTACTGAGTTATTATTGTTTCAAAAACTGATATTTTAGTAATTAATAATGCAGAGTGATCTAACTGAAAAATATAATATTTATCGTTTTTTCCCAACGCTATTTTCACTGCTTTTTATAGCCAACAAAAACTTAAATTACTTAAGCACTAAGAGTAGATTAATTTAAATAATGGAATTAGTTGAGACGCTATTTGCAAAATTTATTGTGGTATGATTAACTATAAACTTCATTTCAGTTGAAGAATAGCTCTTGACTATAGACCCATTAGAAAGAGCCTTTGTAAATCGATCTATGTGACTTTAGACACGACATTTTTTTATACCAGAAACTAGTATTGGTATGCGCTGTATATATGGAGAGTCCAATAAGAACACTCGTGGAATTTGGATGAATTAATTAAAATAAATAAATAAAAATAAAATTCATCATCATTATTTTACTCTTATCCCACCTAATTAAAGTCCGCAAAACATATTTTCCTTTTATACTCTCCCTTGTCAGATGTTTTTTTTTTCGAACTGACTACGCTATTGACCTTTCAAGGTCTTAACAGCTTCACCGGACTAACCATCTCAGTATCCACACCTTTTATACACATATGATTTTTACACAACTACCAATAAATGTTTCGATCTTCCCCTATTCCTATATCCGTCCACCGCAAAATTTTCTAGTTACATGGTTTTCTTCTCTCCTCGTCACATGCCCATAACATGCTAACCTATTACACCTCAAATTAATAAAATACTATATTAACTAATAACTAACATTGTCATTGCAATTTATAAAAAAAAAAATGTAGTGTCGATTGTATATACAGATCAAAGGACAGAAAAACTTTTTCGAAAAACGCCCTGTAAAATCTAGGGAATCGTGGACCTGATATTTTTATATTAGTATCGCCATCTAGTTGTACCATAAAGAACTATGAATGGTATCATATCACCAACACGGTTGTATCCTAACCTGACTTAGATTAAATCTTCACTTTATGCTTTCAATACCCGCTTTATGCTTACGGTATTAAAACAGATCTGGATACAACTAATTACATTATCATTCAATATTCACGTAACATTCTACGTCAACGAGTATTGCATAAGCATAATCAAATGCTATTTGTAACACCCGCTTTAGATCGCAATAGATATATGATAGTAACAATTCTTATTTCAGTCGCAATAAATATAAATATATTTATAAATATAGTAGAAATTATAGAACCCTTTAATGCTCAATAAAACCTTTACAAAATATTTATTGTTTGTTATTAAACTGCTTAGTTCTTTTACAGTTTAATTAATGTATACTATGATATAATAAAGATAAAGGTTTTGTTTCTTTGCATGAGCTAATCTCAGGAACCACTGATCCGATTTGAAAAAATCTTTCAGTGTTAGGTAGCTCATTTATCGACGAAGGTTATATATCATTACAAATCCAATAGGAGCGGAGCAACAATAAAAATGTTTCAAAATCGGAGCTTTTTTCTTTTGCGAGCTTCCGCTGAGGTTTATATAGCGTTAGTCCAAAGTAGTTATTCCACATGGACAAAGTAACTGGGAAAAGCTAGCTATAAGAATAAAAACAAACATAATATCACTGAAACTGACACAAAATAAGGTAAATATAATGTTACAATTGTATTGGTACGAACCTCACATAAAACTCTATGGGATGAAGCTATATTAGAGATTTATTCATGCATGTCTTAGCTCGTTAGTAACTAAAGAACCTATGTCCAAAAACAGAAGGTAATAGAAACATATAATATAATAATAAACGATGTTATGTGCAAAGGACAAACGGAAATCGAGGATTGGCGGAACTTCGCAATATCCGCTTAGCACTGATTCTTACCCTTCACTATAGGGGACATTGTACTCTTAGGACAATGAACCAGTATAACTATTTCTCTCATAATACAACATAAAAGTCACTAGGAACGATTTTTTTAATATTGTAAAACTCAATGGGTACTCCTCCGTGGATAAAATAGTGGTTACGTGAGAATTGAACCGCTAAAAATACCCAAAACTTGGCCTATGCTCCTGGACCCTTGTCCGGGTTAAAGCACAACTCCCGAAAAAAGTCTTGTATAATTACTCATCAACCCCAAACCCAGTCTGTGACGTAATTTGTTGTCAAATTTTTTTTTTCTAATTTTCTACCAAGTTTTGAACGAAATTTTCTTACTCCGGATTCCAAAGTAACTCTGGAGCCTGAAACGCTGCCCAATTATTTTTGACAAGTTTTTCTTCCTCGGTGATTATTTAGTTTTATAGGTGGTACAGCCAAGCTCAAGGTATAACTAGTTTCATCTTTAATGGGTTGGTTCGCTCGGGATTGTACAACCCCCTCACAGAAAACCGACGTGAACTGCTTACATGTACATAACAGTGCTTACATTTTTGTGTTTCGTGTGATCAGTGAGAGCATTGGAAGAGCAACTCCCTCTCCGTTCTCCCACTCCTCTTCCCCAACAACAGTCTAGCAATGCACTTGCGACTCCTCCGGTGTTGCTGGTGTCTATGGACGATGATGATCACTTAACATCAGGGGAACCACCTGTTCATTTGCCTCCTATGATATGAAAAAATTAAGAAGATTTTCATCCTCATTTTTTTTATTCCTTTATTCCTCTAATCGCTTCTTGAATAGTTCAGAAGGGCATAACATCACTATGTACTTGTTTTTGCAGCGGTCTATACAACAATTTTACTGGCGTACATTTACTAATTTGAAATTATGAACATTTTTCGATTTATGTAATCCTTAATATAATGCAAAGCCTTTGTACAAGTGTGATTCTTACAAAAATATTAAAAGTAAGTAAGTAAGAAGTAAAATCTCAAAACAGTGAAATGAATGTGTTCTTTTTTGAATTTTTAAATTGAATATACTTTGAATTACAACATTTAACTTTCATAATTTGCATATTGAATTTATTAACATTAGTTTGATTTTATCATCTATTGGCACTCGAGCAATTTTTGTATACTTTTTATAAAGCCTATTGATCAATCAAATATATTATGAGCTGCAAAAAATAAATATTAGATGTATACAGGCCGCTATACTACGCCTCGCTGATTTGAGGCAAGCCGCGCAAGCGCAATACGATCGGTCACTCAGCATGTAACCTGACGCGAAATAATAAGTTCTTTTTTTTATATCAAAGGAGGCACACGAACTGGTGGGTCACGTGATGTTAAGTAATCACCACCGTCCATAGACACTAGCGACATCAGGGACGTCGCAAGTGCGTTGCCAGCCTGCATATGGGAGAAGGGGGGAGGGGAAGGAAAGAGAAAGCAGGAAAGAGGAAGGGACGTGGGACTCCGGCTCTCTCACTGACCGAACGAAACACAACAATGCAAGCACTGTTATTTCACGTCGGCTATCTGTGAGAGGGGTGGTACTACCCCGGAGGAGCCGACCCATTCATGCTGAAACCAAAAATAGCTTCAGCGGGGCTCTACCACCTACGAAAAGTTCTTGGATTCCCAAAAATACCACTTAATATATATTGCCATGTCTCCTAATTATATTTTAAAAGACATTAAATCATTCTGTAAATCAACGATGAGTCAATTTGGAGTAGTAGCAAAAGAGACGAGCAATATAAATTACTAACTATCATACTACAGTTTCAATATTTACATGATTTTATTACATCAATATAATGAATACATAAAATCGAGTAGATATTGTAATAATGATGATTCTTGCCCAAACGACAGATGAGTCACAGTGGCGTGGATGCGTCAGCGCACTATTCAGACCGCGTTCTATTATACAAAATAAACACCATCTATATAACTAGGGTCGGCAATTTTATAACTCCTTTTTTTGTTTACGAAATATTTGAAACACCTCAGTCAGTTGAAAATGAAAATGTGAGTTAAAAATGATGATTAGAAATATGTTTTAATTATAGGATTAGCGCTTTTATAAACTGGATTCATATATATCCCACTGCGTCGTCGACATCTAAAATTACCTCGTGAAACGGTAACCTATTGTAGGTAATTTAAAAACAATCACACCTCATTTTAATTTTTTTTATGTTGTAATATATGCTACTCTATACTAAAAAGAGAGAACTAATTGAGATTGAGAGATATGTGTCTAAATATCAAAAATGTATGCAGTAACACGAAGTTATTTGTTTTATTATAAAATAGAGCCACAGTAAGTAAATAATGTAAGTTCATCGTAGTTATTACCTAGATTTTATTGAAATCTCACTTTGTTAATACACTGCCATCAGACGCTTATGTCAGTCACACAATTACAATGCGTGTGTTAGCAGGTGTATACGACATAGTCAATGCAGTCAGGGTGCCAATAAATACTAAGTAGTTACTTTAATGCTTTATTTGGCCAGAGTTACGGCTTACAGTACTATTCACAAAGGAATGCGTAGATAACACCGACATCTTGCCTTTTATAGACCGAACTATATCATTTATAAGACATACTATATAACTCAAAGCAATTACCATTTACTTATAATTCTGCTATATGTTTTAAGTAACACAAAGATAATAATTAACGAACAAATTAATATTATTTACGTACATCAATTATATAAAATCATTGTTATTTATGTATCTGAAATATGTTTAGACATACAATTATGTGTGTAGAGTAGCGACATCTAGCCCTTTATAGGTCAAACTATGAAAATCAAAGCAATTACTATAAAATTAATGTTATGCAAGTAGTAAATGAATAATATCAATTCCTATTTATGTCTTCAAAGAAATCTATATAATTATAATAATTCTCATTCTTTAATAAAATAGCGTTAGTGTTAATGTGTCTCTCTTATATGTTGTCGCTTGGCGCTAGCATCAATGCGTATCTCTAATATGTGGCGCTGGTATCTCGTGTCTTGAATGTGACGTGTGGTACCGAAGGTGGGTAGCTAACACATGTGAACGAATGTTCGGGTCACCCGATGGTAGTGATCATTGCTGCCCATGGATACCTGCGACACGAAGGATATCACAAATGCGCTACTAACCCTTAAGAAAATGATAGGTTTTAATAATAATAGGCTAATAGTCTTTAAAGTTCTATTTATATCATAGAAAGTAAACGAACAAGCGAGTCACCTGATGTTAAGTGATCACTGCCCTCCATAGACACTTGCAACACCAGCACTAGTAGTCAGTATTTAGGGGGAAGGGAAGGGGGAGAGGAGGTGAGCCTTTGACGCTCTCACTGACCGAACGAAACGCGACACTTGCATTGTTACTTCATGTCAGTTTAATGTGGGTCGGTACTACCCCAGGCGAGCCAACCTATTCATGCTGAAACCAGTAATAGCTTCTTTCAATGTAAAAAAGGTCCCGTACATGACCTAAGTTCTTATTCTGTGTCTGCACGAATGTGAAGTGTTTTCTGATACGTTTTGTTAGGTAGTGTATGCAGTGTCACTGTACCGCGCCAGTCGCGTATTCGAGTGCTCCACTCTTTTAGATGGAACCTTATATATCCATTAATACAGTCGTAAACTATTAACCACTTCCGCAGTCCGGTACTAATATTTAATGCAGCTGCCTACGACTTCAGTTGTGTTTGTTTTTTATATGTTGGTGTTTATATTTGTGTTTTATAAATGACGATCTTCAAGAAACTAACGCTTTATGCAGCGCACGCCGAGATAGCACCCATTTGAAAAGATTTTCTCCAACTTGACATTTATCATCATATTTTAGCCAAACTAATGGATATCTTTATAAATTTTAATCATACATGTTACCCTAATGTATGTTAGTGGAATGACATATAAAAACCCATTCAACAGTGTAAAAGAGAAATAGATATCTTTCCTCACCGACTGTCTCGTTTATAATTTTCATAGCTTTATACAGTTAACATCAAAATATATTGTTAGTATGTATTGACAACCCTAAAGTATCGTCTCGGGCTATCTATTCGACATCTATATAGAGTTCTAAAGCCAAATACTTTAATACCTCGTCACCTCCGAAAAAGCAATCAATAGTTCATACAGCACAAACTAAAATCGATCTTATTTATAACAATTTAATATCCATTTTCAACGTTTATATAAGATTGTGAATCGAAATTCATTAAACAAATTTATTATTTGCTGTCAAGTGGACGTAATTTAACATTTTAAAATGTTTAAAGTGTAGATATATTGGTTGTATAATTAAATTTGCCTCTCGACAAGACTTAGTGTCGAGGATTTGCTTATTAAATTAATTTAATTTGAATGACAAATATTAGCAATAGTTGGAGACCAATGTGGTATTTTCTAGACTGTTCTAAATGATATGATATAGATTTACTTTTGCTTGGTGGGTGATAGGTACGATAGTTGTGTTTGAACCGATAGCAACCACGTTGCACCAGGTTCAACATCATCAAGCTACGTAGGTATGAGGGGGCAAGACTAGGGGCTAGGCGGGCGTAGGGTTTGTGATAGGTTGGGTAGGGTTAGGATCGTGGGACGGGGGAGGGGGATGCGCAGGTTAGCGTAGGCCGGAGGGGATCTCAGGGTGGTTCAGGCGAAGGAGGAGAAGTAAACCTCGGTAAAAATCATCACGGGGTGGTGGCGGAGCGGCTTGGCCCTTCCGCTATCGACCGAACCCAGGGGGAAAGGGTCGGGGGGCCTGAACTCCCACTTCATGGGCTCGGCGGGCTGGGAGGCAGTCTTGCAACCGGGCTGCCTCAGCCGGGTGTGGCGTAGGAAACGCCTACCGCCAGGGGTTTTGCGGAGCTTGCTCACGCTACCACGGGACACCACCTTAGTGCGGCATAGGTTGTCGTGGAGTTTTAGCCGGTTAGAATCGCTGTAAGGCCCCACACCTACGTGACTCGTACATAGGGATGGGCGGCTCAAGTCGGATTCCCCCCGGGAGCTTCGATAGTCCATGAGGATTTTCTCTTCACGTAAAAAAAAGAGGTTCAACATCATTCATAGTGAGACATGCCTTGGTTGTTTTTGTATCCAAAAATCAAGGGGAGTTTTACAAATCTAAACACAACTAGGGTTGTAATAAACTCGGTACACAAAATATTTTTGCTAGTAAAGTTTTTTTAATTATCATTATCAACCTATAAGAAGCCCACTAGAGAGCCATAACCCTCTTCTCGACGGAAGGTATGGACTTAATCACTGGTACTATTTTCAAACTTTCTCTGACATACTAATTGTTGATCTAATCCATTTTAGTTACACCACACATGCATCTTAATATTCGAATCTCTGCCACAGTCTTTTCTCATCCGTCTCTTTCTTAGCCCAGTACTCGGATCCTTATTACACTGAGCCATTCGTCTCTTTAAACTTTTTTTATCTGTAGCGTTCTACCTTCCTCGGCCACATTTTATCATCAACTGACAATCATAGAAATTGAAAATTAAATTTTTATATCTAGCGTCGATTGACACCGCTCAAGGATGACTCATCATTGGACATGTGTAGTATTTTAAATAGAAATTAATCCTACTTTTATGAGCCTAAGCTGGGATGGGATGCAATCTTTATTTATGTTTCCTATAATAGAGTAAGCAGAGATTTACTTTACGTACGTTTTATTTGTAGTTTTGATTCGTTACTAAATTAATTTTGCTTGTGCTGTAGTTAGTGGTGTTCTTGATGACTTGCGGTGTCACTAGTCCCTTTGGAAGGTTGTTTGGTTTTTCCAAAAAACGATGAAGAAAACCAACAGATCGACAGACCATAGGCAATCATCGCTGTTATGCAACATGCAAGGTCCCCGGCAGTAGAATATAGCAGGTTTCGAAGGGCGATAGGTTAAATTAATATTAAAGTGTAGTTAATATATAGATACTTATTTATATACCTTACATTATATTATTTCCTTCTTTCTTCGCAGACCCTCTATTTTATCTTCCCAGAGGCAATAATACTTCAAACATATATAAATCATATGTAAAACATCTCTCTTCTAAATGTTTAATTCGAAGAAAAACTACGAGTCACCACGTTATCCCAACGCATATAGGGAATTTCTGAAGAGTAACAGTCTTCTTTTAACAAAGACAACGTCTCTGTTTTTTTTTTCTCGAACTGATTACACTATTAGCCTAGCAAGGTCTTAACAGCTTACCGGGCTACTAAGGCGAGCGCTTAAGATTCTCAGTCGATTTTATTTTGAAAACCAGCTCAAGGGTGCACGGCACACCTCGGCTTGGGCTGTCACCTAGTTCCAGCAATCCGCGACCTAAGTGATCTAACCTAAACTGAACTACATATTCATACTTATATGAGTTATTGAAATTTATAAGTAGGTATACCAAGCATACATACCTCAATAACTCTTACATGTGTTTCGTATCGGTTATTACTTTCTGAACTAATTCCGTTCGATAAATATCTGCGTTTGTTAGAATATATATAAGGCGGAAACGATAAATAAGTAACACATGGGACAAATACTAAACAGTGTATTTTGATGCAGTAATAAACAATATAATGTAATTATACCTAGACAGCTGTTAGAGTTTAGATACAATAAAAATTATTAATAGAATATAATATTGACTTTACTTAACAAACATATTATCCACTTTTCTACACTCGAGCGGCGTCACGAGCTCAGCTAGTTTGTTTTTATACATATATCCCTTTATATGAATATTACTAATTACGTCAAATACAAACCAATTACCTTTTTTAACGTACTGGAAAACATGGGCACCGCTTCGTCGGTGGTACTTTCGAGAATTTAATTACAATCCCTTATCAGATATGCGGTAACACAGGTAAACAATTATGTGTTATGCGCCGGCGCTGGTCCGCGGACAGAGGTCACGGAATTCGGAGGTTGTCGGCCCTGAATATACACCGCGCGTACACAAGTGCTGCCTATAATGCGTGTCAAACGATCTGGATAAATACTAGATGACAACTTTATATTCACTGTTACTTCACTTTATATTAAGCCAATAAAACTCTTATTACTATGACATTACGAGAGTCTATACTATTTTGTATCGGTAAGTAGGTTGTATTTTTATATTTGATAAAAAGCTTACATTTTCCGTTTCAGCTACACAATGTATTGAAAAATAACACCTACAGAGTACAATATAAGAGTTAGACTTAATATTCTCGGAAGCATGAAAGTTTACTTTTTTTTTTTCAAATTGAGATACATAGATTCGATTGTTTTTATTCAAAGCGCTGGAAATATTTAATTGCGGGTACGGTATGGTTAGGAATAGCTGAAATGGTTTTGTAATGTTTTGTTGCTATGTCGTTACGTGTCAGTTAGCTCTGGTTTAGGGTTACGTATTCGAGTGAGCAGAAAGCCTGTTTGTTCAGATATCCACCGCTTAATAATATTTGGGATTATGTGGAGAATAAATATGTATGGATATTAGTTGACCCGGCCACGCGTTGCTGTGGCTTAGCTAATACGTGTTGAATTAAAATGATGGTAAAGTATCTACGTGGCGCCATCTATGAGATATCTAGAACAGTCGGTCCTACAGTTTTCTGCCAACAAACGAATTTAAAACGCCATCTATTCGAAAATGATGAAACTTACAATGAATAATCAACATTGACAATAATTTAATTTGTAATTAAAAACATTTAGTCCATTAATCGAGATATAAGTTATCCTATCTCTTAATTTGGGTCAAATTATACATAAATTCCATCTTTTATGAGGATCGTTTTTTTATATATTTAGATATGGAATTACTACTAATTTTGATCTGAAGTTAATACAGTATAATACGGTGACGTCTAGAAATGACGTGTTTCTCTATGCATCCACCAAAAACGAATGTTACTGTAAATGTGTATAAAAATATATTGGGCTATGTTTGTCATGTTAAATTAAATACATCGCGTTTCTTGTCTGTTCTTCTCGATAACTGTGTTGTTTCCTGAACTGGTGGTAGCTTTGAGGTTCATAACCGTGATCTCAATTGAATAATGTACTTTAATTTTTGAACCGGAACTGAAAACCTAGATAAAATTAAATATTGAAAAACTTCAATCCAGAAAAAAATATGTACTGAATTCACAAACCATTAAATGTAAAATACACTTTACAGATTTCCTAAAAAAAACGTTTTATGTTCAATTGTTTTGTAAAGCTAATATTTGGAAGGCATTTTTTTCACGCAGTGCTGCTCATACATCAGCTCGCATCTCTTTTTAACTGCCAATTAAAATTTGGATACTAGATTGCCAGAGTTCAAGCCACTTTATAGAACCACTATCCTAATACCCACCCAGCTACCGATTGTCCACTACTTGTTCAATAGATTATTGGGTAAAATATGAAATTCATGTATATATATATATGTCAAAATTGTTTATTTGCATTTTTATTTATTACTTCCTACAAACTAGAATAATTTAAAACGGATTCAATTTTTGTTCACTCGTATTTTCTTTTCTGATTATAAATAGATTTTTATGGAACATTCTAGAAGAAAAGTCGTACAAATTGTCTTTCAAAAATGTTTTATTGTATTCTATAGATTTTATAACCTTTTTGATCATACCGGATTATTAAAGAAATTTTATGTAAGCCCAAAAGTGCATGTTCAGAGACCAACATTTTAAGCAACGGTGACTTCTATACAATGACCCTAAGTTTACGTTGAAAGAAGTCGTGAGAAAACTGTTGTGGCATTTACTATCGTTAAAATGAAAATCTTTTTCCAAGTACTTATACGTGTTTATTTTCCGGTAGCTACACTTGAGAGCCAGCCCTTTTAAGTTCAACCTATCAACCCTAACCTTATGCAAGGTCATCACATGCCTAAACTAATCTAAGCCCTTGCATTATCATAGACATGTCTATTTGAGAAATTTATATTTAGATAATAACTCATAGTTGAGAAAACCATTCTAATGTATATGTTTTTATCTGTTTTGTCATTTACAATTCCTCAAAGACCGAAAAAATTTTCATAGGTCGTTACACACGCTAACTTTTATTTTTGTCACGCCCAAAAATATACGCGTGAAGTAATGTGCTGTAAGGTCTAATTTTGCTATAAATGCCCAATATTATGTTAATCAAAATAGCTTCAGAAATAACTCAATATTGTTTATTAAGATATAAAATTCTGTAGTATATTTTGATATATAACTTATAAAATTTAGGTAGCATTAGCACTGTAAGCATCGAAAAATGCAACTATTTTATAAGAATACATCGATTATACCACAGTCTATAAACGTACTATGCATACATTATTATACATATAAACCTTCCGAAAGTAAACAATATCAAACCATTCGCATAGTTGAGAACATCTTAGGATATACACAGCCAGGCGCAGATAGATTAATTATTTCATAATTTTATCGATACACTAATCACACTAGCACAAGAATAATTCCAATGCGTTTTCTGCAAGTGAATTTAAACCATTTACATTATGGTCGCAAACATAACAGGTGATTGACTCTATTTCCCAGTAGGTTTAACATGGATTTTTCCTATTTTAACGGACAACTCAACATTCCAATGCAAGGTGTAAAATAAAAAAAAAACTAGGTCAAATTCTGCTTAGCGACTTTCATTGAGCAAGAAAAGCGAGTCCTACAGCTGATGGGTGCTACACCTGCTCCAGGTGCGTATGCATGACAGAACAAGTGTAATTTGTATGCGAGAGTAGGTTCGGCTATTGCGGAAATAACCTAATATTTTATTTCTATATTCGTTTACTTTAGCTATCACAGTCACAGAGAATGTGAAAAATCTTTTTTTATACAAATAAAAAATATCACACCGATATAAAACTTTAAAATTATTTAGATTTATGTCCTGGAAAGGCGCTTACGATGGTTAACACGCTTCAACCCAATCGAAAAACGTTGGACTCATAGAGAATAACCGGCAAAAAGTTAATCGGGTTTACCATTTTTTTAAACATTTTTTATTAATACAACGGATCTTATTTTTCATAGTCTTTTATTCGTATTATTAGCAAAAAGACAGAAGTAATACGTCATCTTTCTATTGTAAATGATATTTATAAAATTGATTGCAGTTTTGATAAGTATTTGGAAGTTAATCTCGAACCGACACTGAAATAGATATATTTTTTCAGTTTCCAATACGTTCCAAGTATTACTTTAAAAGCCCATTCTCCTTAAATTCTACGGCGCATAGACTCCTGCGCATCGGATTGGACCAATAGCGTGCATTTTCGAAATTCAAAAACACCGTTACATCAGCTGACTGTGGGGCGATTGTACAAAAATGGTTACGTTTTATGAATGAAACGGTAATGGTGTATTTGTATTGAAGGATAAACCAGATGTTTGTGATGTGGTTTTTATTCATATGAAGTTAATTTTACTTTTAAGATTCATTGATATAGAAGTACACTTCTTTTTTTTCCCATTATGGGCTCTTATGGCTACATCAGCCTCATAGTAAGCTAAAATGAACAGAAGCGTCACTAGGGACGTCTCAACAATATACACAAATTCAGAAAACTATTAGGTTTTTTTTTTTTTTTTTTTTTTTTTTTATCGAAGCACGACATAGTGACTGCACTATGCCTGATGTTAAGCATAGTACAATCCAAAAACATCGGCAACCACCGAGAGACAGATTATCCATCGCCGGTCGCCGCTGTCATGCCGGCCATAATGACGAGTCACCCGGTACTGGATATGCACAGGCTGATCCCGAAACGCGACGCGCAGAAGGGAGTCACTATGACGGGCTTTTTCGCTATATGCATGGTGGTTGCGATCCAGTCGGGCTGTACAACCCTACCACCCCGCTTTCGCCATTGCCTCGTTCGTTATTCAGCAGGGTGCACCACGTGCAGGTGAGGTTGGCTTGGGTGTCTCAAGTCTTAAGATGTTACTCGACACCCCTTACACCCCTCAGGTAGGTTTGGATATTAGGCCATAAAGTATTTAAATAACTTGTAAAATCAAATTGAGAGTCGACATTAGTAACTGCCTATCCGTTTGGAATGGTAGATTGATAAAGTATAGGAATTATTCTGTGCGAATGCATAGATAAAGGTGACGACTACCATGCCGGTCTGCAAGCATCCATCACCTATAGACACCTATAGACGTTGTAGGTGGTAGAGCCCCGCTGAAGCTATTTTTGGTTTCAGAATGAATGGGTCGGCTCCTCCGGGGTAGTACCACCCCTCTCACAGATAACCGACGTGAAATAACAGTGCTTGCATTGTTGTGTTTCGTTCGGTCAGTGAGAGAGCCGGAGGCCCACGTCCCTTCCTTTTTCCTGCTTTCCCTTTCCTTTCCCTCCCCCTTCTCCCATATACAGGCTGGCAACGCACTTGCGACGTCCATGATGTCGCTAGTGTCTATGGACGGTGGTGATCACTTAACATCACGTGACCCACCAGTTCGTTTGCCTCCTTTGATATAAAAAAAAAACCTAGATATACATTGACTGTTTTCCTACCTACGTCCTACCTACATACCTACGCCCGGGGTAGTACGTACCACCCTCTCACAGAAAGCTGATGTGAAGTAACAGTGCTTGCATTGTTGCGTTTAGTTCGGTCAGTGAGAGCACCTTAGGACCACTTCCCCCCCTCTCCTCCCCCCCCCCCCAATTCCAAGCTGGCAATGCAATTGCGATGCCCCTGGACTGTCTATGGATGGCGGTGATCACTTAATATCAAGTGACCCACCGGTTCGTTTCCCTGCTATGCTATAAAACAATCAATTATGGTAGTTATTAAATATGATCACTATCTATACTAATAAAGAAATAAAGTTTGTGAGTTTGTGACGTTGTGGTGTTGTAGAGGGTAGTCTCAGGAACTACTACTGGTCCGATTTGAAAAATTCTTCCAATGTTATATAGCTCAGTTATCGAGGATGGTTATAGCCTATACGAGTATATCATCAAACTAAGACCGGAGGAGGTAATAGGAGCACCAATGAAAAATGTTAAAAAATCGGTGTTTTTTCCTCTTGAGAGCTTCCGCTGCGTTTTAGTGTTAGCCCAAAGTAACTATTCCAGGCGAACGAAGTCGGCAGAGCCTAGTATATTATAAGACAAAGTTTTCTGCCACGTCTGTCTGTCTGTCTGTTCGCGATAAACTCAAAAACTACTGAACGGATTTTCATGCTATTTTCACTAGTAGATAAAGTGATTCACGAGGGAGGTTAAGGTATTTAATTTGACAAGTTTTTTTTTTTCAATTAGAGCGAGATAACGTCCGCCAGTCCCATTGGTTTACAATAAATCCTTTCAATAAATTTCGATAATTAAAGTGGACGTTACTTTGCACTTCCGCCTGGCATTGATTAGCACTCTACACATCAATGTGGTTATTTTACTCTGGAACATATTTTAATTTCATTTATATTTACACTTACATACCAATGGTGTCCCCGCACACCCGATTAGGCCTCCCACGGCAGCGGCTTAAGCCTAGGTTCGATCCCTCGGTAGGGAGCCCTTGAGTGCGTTGCACCCGCGATACACAAATACACAAATATACATCACTGCTACAACACTACACAATCGCCCCCACACACGTGCACGCCTACACGCTTACACATGAAAGTGGAAGGGTTTACTTGTTTCCCCTTATCAAACTGAAAAACTCTCAATTTTCCGATATTAAATATATGGAGGAGTTGTTGAGGCGTGTATGCTTGGTACACATATACGTTTCAACAAATCATACATATATGAATAGTTAGCTAGGTTAGCTAGACAGGTCGCGATTTTGCATGCAACAGGCAACAGCCAAGCCGAGGTGTGCCGTGCACCCTTGAGCTGCTTGCCATTATAAAATCGGCTGAGTGCCTTAAGCGCTCGCCTTAATAGTTCGGTGAAGCTGTGAAGACCTTGCTGGGTCATTAGCGTAGTCATTTCGAAAAAAAAAAAATAAACCAATGGTGTCAACCGACGTCAGGTTCAACCGCCAACTAAGGAAAGCGTTTTTAATTATTTTTGTTTAGTTACTAGTATCTCATTCTTTTTCTATCATTACTTTCAGATTAACTTTTCGGGTACACATTGCACAAATAAAAACATTTTTTGTTATAGAAAAACGTCAAGGCGGCCAGTCAATTCCAAGCGGAATTGCAAAGTAACTTCCATTACAATATTTAATGTTGCATCTCCGCAAAGTAACACATTCTTCAATCAAAAATACTTTCGCTTACAACTCTTCTAAATGTTTAATATGTATTTCTACATATTACCATATCTCAGGAATTGAATAAAGATATCACAAATTATACTCAGATTACAATTAGATAGCTATCTATGTATATAATTGTCCTCAATTATTGTAACCATGAAGAATTCTCGACTTGCACATGTTTGCCGCAGCTGTGTTTGATATTACAAATATTATCGCCATCAATGACTTCTATATTGTACTAGACATGCTTATATAGAAAAAGCTGTCAACGATAAGCAAAAAGATCCAAAACTCGTATATCTAGTCACGAGCTCGTATGTGACTGGAGAAGTTTTTTTCAGATATGGTATTTACTTGATCAAGAAATTTTCATAAGAAAAAAAATCGTTTTGATATAATAATAATTTGATTGAAGAAGGCGTCTCTTTGCGGAAATATTAGTAACTAAAACAACAATAAGAGATAAAAACGCGTCTGACGATTGAATCTGACGTAGGTTGACTCTTAATAATAAATTTACAATTCTATTTGAACGTGTTTTTTTTATTTACAGTAAACTGATTATAGATGTTAGTTGTATTAAAAATTTCATGTCTACCTGGATATATATCTAGATTGAATTGAGAGACTGCTTGACCGATGTCCATGAAATGTTATACGAATAAATACACGTTATCCTGCAACTAAGAGGATACGAAATCCACCGAAAATACGATTACAAATCTTGAATGAAAAATTTCAAATATATTCGTTTTACTCATTTTCATACAGTTTTTATAAAAATTTGTACTCAATAATTGTATAATTGCGAAATTAATAAGAAATACAAATTAATTTTTCTTCACAAAATAAGAATAAAATAACTATAATATGGGAAAGATGACTGCTTAGCAACAGGTGCGAAGTCGCGAACATTACTAGTCTGAGTTATAATCTTAAATACATGGTTAGTTTAAATAATTCTATATTATTATATTATAATATTAATAATATCCCAAATTCGTATATTAATCTCCATAAACGCTAAAGTATCATATATCTACAGACTGATGTAGTTGTTATTGGCAATACATTAGTACCACATTTTGATATCCACAAGTGTTCACAGCAAATAGCTTGTCTACTTGAATGCATAGAAGTAATTTATAGCAATTGTGACATGATAACGCCTGCACCTTTTGGATTATAAAGTAGATGTTTAGCAAGTGTATAGCCAGATTGCAGCTTGCGGTTTTCTACAACACGAGTTATTTTAACTCAGTCTTAAAGAGAGGCCAGCTGTCAGTAACTGATTTCTAACAGGAATACGGTCATGTTAAGCCTCTTTGCAGGTGGCCTTACGTTTTACTCAACAACTAGCGCCATCTATGCGAAATAATTGTAAACACAATTGTAAACATAAGATTATCTCATACAAAGTTAAAGTTTTTAAAATAGGAAATATTTTTTATTTATAAAACTCAATTATTTTATTACAGTCGAACAGTTTTAGAGTATACTTATTTAATATTAAATTAACTGCACAAGTTTCACATTGTTCTTTAATATTTGAGCTACCGCCATCTATGATGTGAATGTAGAAATTATCTGCACTGTTAATAATCTATACTGTTTAGTTGAAACCCTTGACTGATTCTTTTGCTTCTTTTTTAATTTTATTATTGCTTAAAAGAGCAATACCTAATTGCACGGTGTGTGGTGTAGTTGAAGATGTATACCACATTTCAATGGAATGTGTCCAATACCATGGTTATAGGAATTTTGTAGGCGTTTGTAACACGATGCTGTCAGACCCTCTATCTCAGAGTGCAGAATCGCAAGTTTGTCATTAAATATTTATACGATGTTCTTACTTGGTGTCATAGTCGATATGCGACAAAGCCCATATTAAGGAGAAATACAAATTGCTAATCAATCTTCTTAATTACTGCCATTGTCGGGGTAGGTAATAAATAGTATTACAAGTTTCTTGCGATCATTTCAATAAATTAACAAGATGGTGGCCGCCTTAATAGAACTTTCCAGGCAGTTTTTGTGGAAAATCATTACCATGCTCCGTGTTTTTGTTTTTCGAACCGAATTTAAACCTAGAAAGGTCTTTACAGCTTCATCGAACTATTGAGGCGAGCGCTAAAGGCACTCAGCCAATTTGGGATGTTTGGGCGACTAACACAAGGGTGTACGGCACACCTCGGCTTGGGCTGTCGCCTGTTTTGTGCAAAAATCGCGACCTATCTTTTTTTTTTTTAACGTGGGGAAATCCCTTATGGATACCCACCCTCCCGGGGGAGAGGGTAGGTTATGTCCGACTCGCACGGACTAAAACCCCACGGTGTACGTCTTCCGCTATGGTTGGGGCGGCACGAGATCTCTATAGACTTCATCGTGCCGCCCCGGCGGTTGGCCCAGCAGCAGAAGTGCCGCCGCCGAGCCTCGTCTTATAAGGAGACAGCCGGGTACACACCGGCCGTCTCCTCCATCCGCCGGACCCGTGCAATGGGAAGATGGGCCCCCCGGCCCATCTTCTCTGGTCCGGTTAAGGTGGGAGGTGGCGGTCAAACTGCCGCCTCCTCCTGCCTGCCCTTTGTTGGCGGAGACGGCCACTGTGAGGGTCTTGCTCACGGACCCTCTCCGCCGCCTCCTTCTGCGAGACGACCTCTTCGCAGAAGGAGGCCATAATATTCCATACATCCTCGCTGCCGTGCATAGCTTTTACGACGCTCGGCAGCGAGAGATCACCACCTACCGCCGCAGCCAGAGTGCGGCGCCGCTCCTCCCACGCAGCACACTCGGAAAGAGTGTGCTGCGCGGTGTCCGGTTCAACACCGCACTGATGGCACACGGCGGTTGGCTCCCTGCGTGCTATCCGATGCAGGTACCAACCGAAGCACCCGTGCCCGGTCAGCACCTGCACCAGACGGAAAGTCAGGGAGCCCCATCCCCTCTGGTACCATTCCGACAGGACCGGGCGGACGGCGTCGATTGTGTATCGACCGTAACGCGCGTCCGCCAGGTCCCGCCTCCATCTTTCCACCATCTCCTCCCTCTTTGTTCTTCTCTTTTCCTCTATTTCTCTGGGAGCTAGAGGCTCCCCCAACCGTTTCTTAGCCGCCGTATATTCATATACGGCGGCTAAAATCGCGACCTATCTGAGCTAACCTAATCTAAGTTATCTAGATATACCTATATAAGTTATTGAAAGATGCATGTGTACCAACCATGCTCCGTGCTATTATTAACCATTTATTTATAACCCAACAACAATATATTACAAAATATTGAGCAAAATAGCACAATATTATGAATAAAATATAAAATTCACTGCATGACTTTTCAAGAACCCGCTAAAGACTCTTCTCTTGCTTTTAATCACCTGTGACTTCGTCTGCATCTTATTTTTGTAAATTATGTCATAAATTATCCTCGTGACACTGTAATAGTTAATATAGTGTACAGCGAGATAAAAATTACTTGATACTTATTGTTATTTCATCAAGTTACAGTTACAAGAAAATTATATCATTGTTATCATTTATCAATTTACAAACGCATATTAAGGTAAAGTAAGGTTCAGTAATTGGTGTAACACCTTACCATCTCCTAGACGATATTTACTATTTTAAAGTGAGCTAGCACTACATACGTAGTTCATAATGACAAGAGGTCTAAGAGTGTTGTACAGTAGAGGATAGCCTGCGGGTTTTTACTAACGACTACACTTCAAACACGAGTCTACGAGTACATCTTAAACATTCAGTGGAAACTGTTCTGCTTATGGCAGAAAATACTCCAAGGCGAGACTACTTGTTTCATATTTAGTTGTCGTATCTATTTTTAATTGGAATTTACGGAATTTATATCTTACATATTGTTTTAAAAAACAAATTTATATCATAGGAAGCAAACGAACAGGCGGGTCACCTGATGTTAAGTGATCACCACCGTCCATAGACACCTGCAACACCAGAAGAGTCGCAAGTGCGTTGCCAGCCTGTGTTTGTGGGTAACGGGGGAAAGAGGGAAATGGTGAGGGAAGCGAAATGGATAGGGGATGTGGGCGTCCGGCGCTTTCACTGACCGAACGAAATGCAACAATGCAAGCACTGTTACTTTTCGGTTTTCAGTGAAAGGGTGGTACCACTCTTTCAGGGCGAGCCGACCCATTCATGCGTGGCTCTACCACGTTTATTAAACAATTTAAATTTTTATATTATTTACAAGATACAAATAGCATATATCCATGCCAAAAGTGTACACATATCTTAGAATAAACTTCCCTTTTAGTGAAAAAACACCGTGATAGATAAGGATAACGCAGCAAGGGAAGGATAGCGGGTCCCGCCAGTCCATGAACCCCAAAATATCACCTTCAAATCGGTGGTGATATCGCAAGCAAAAATCAGGAGGATGCGTATTCAGAGCACTATGTCGTGAGACATTGTGAATTACAACCTAAAGATTACCATAGAAGATCATAATGATACCGCTATAAAAGCTATTATCTCAATAAATTAGAGTTATTAATTAAAGAAAAAAAAATATTTGACACACTGTAAGCAGTTAAGTATAATAATAAAATAATATCTGGTCTTGATTACTTTAATATTGTATTTATTAGCTGTACTTAAATTAAAATTGTTTAAAAAAAAGGTGCGGACGTAGAGTCTGCAAGAAAAAAAAACCATCTCCTTTATGGAAATATTATTGTGAGCAGCGCAAACTATTACTAAATACTCGAGTTAAAACTGGGATCAATTTCTCAACTCGTATCTAAGAATGATTGTAACACTGTATTTAAATCACTGGTACATTGAGGTATGAAGTGAAATAATATATTGAAGTCAAAAATACCAGTTAATACTAATTGTAATATCTAATTCCGTACAAACTTACTAAGGAATTTATCAAGAAACTCGTTCGCAACTAATTTACATGAGAATCGAATCAAACGCAGTTACCATTTGACATTTCATTCTGGAACTTTAATTACAGTTTTACCGGGGCGTGTGTTACTCGGTCGCGTGGGGAGGGGGCTCGGAGAGGGGAGGGATGTGATAGACCTGTGTACGTGTTCAGCCTCCATTATTAGTTGTGCGATTTTCATATTACCTTAAATAATATGTTAGGTTAGTTTATGGTTCAAGTTGATGGACGAAGCGTTGTTCTAATTCAATAGTCGTAGTTCAGAGAGCGTAAGGGAGCTAAGTAGAGAGGGTGTCATTTCGCTTACATAATCTGTTGTTTATTTCTATCTAAAATATTCAAAAATGTGGTATTTTTATAAACAAAGTATTAAAAAATCTAGATGAACATTTATCTTAAATCTTGTTTCACTTTTTTATTTCATGACATCAGGATATCGTCTTGGAAATTAAGTTTCTCATGGAAGAGCTTTGAAACTTAGATCCACAACCTTTTTGTGTGACGAAAAGTTTTGTGTGTAAACACTGTCGGGTCGAGTGGAAGCAAAGTCTCGCTTGCCTGAATGTATTAGAGAACAGAGAGATATTCCCTCTTCTCGCTTATTAGACCAAAATTTCACCTGATGTTAAATAAATTGCCTGGCTCTCATGTACTGCTGCCAAACTTATTGGTTCTAAGGTATATTAAGTAAGTACTTTTCAAATACGTCATGATTCTAATGGTATGTTAATTGATTATTATCTTTATATATCAAGCCCTGCTGAAAAAGACTTCTCTTGAGATACATCATCAACTCTGATCCATGTTTTTATACGTGCAGGTTTATTTGGAGTCTAATTGCCAAACGTCGCATAAATATTACTGTTATCACAGATCTCTAAGTAAATTTTAATAGAGAAAAGTATTCTGGCTTGTGCTTCATAAACCACCTTGGCTTCCTAGTATGTAAATTATCCCAATCCTTTGATATTCCTCACCAGTTATCGGCTTAAGTTCATCCGGATTGACTTTTAGCGTGCCAAGCTGGTATTTTTTTTAAAGCAAAAATTCTATTATATGTATGGGGAACCAAGCCGGACAGTTCAAAGAAGTGTTATGTGAGACTCTCATCAATTAAAACTTCATTGTGATCTTCTTTCACCTGCGTCCGTATCGCGAGAATATATATCTATAGCTGTTGTACGTGTAATAAGTATAACATCTGACAGTTTTTAATAAGTTTTTACCCTCCAATACTGAATTGAATGAAGTATTTGGTAACTCAATCCTTGCCCTTTATTTCATGTTTTACTTTTTACCCCACGCTATCACCTAGTTCCATTACGTACGAGGTAAGCTAGCGGTTTATTAGCGAGTGATCGTTTTTGCTTACTTATCATTTAGTTATTTGTGTCTGTATCGTATTATTGTATTGTTTCTTTAATTTGATATAAATAAAGGCGTGACGCAGATTTAAAAGTGTATTGTGTGTCGTGGAAGAAAAGGAGGTTTCTATTCGACACTAGCATAGAGGTAAGTCTTTTTTAATCTTGACCTCACTATGTTGTTGTCGAAAGGTATATTGTGCGGAAAGATCATTAGTTTTTGTATTGTTTAGCTCACTCATAATCACACTGATATGTTCAGTATAAAAACGCTTAGGCTTATCATTTAGACTGAATCCAACTCAAAGCGATTCAAAGTTGTACGGGGAGCAAGTTTGGGGAGCGCGTGCTCTTAACTGTATGTTTTGATGTTGCACTCCACCTGTATTATAATTAGTTAAACTGCTCCTACGTGGTTCCTCGGTTCAGTCTTGTTCTGTGAACATCTTCACGCATTATCCACTAATTTTCGGAATGTGCGATTGTGTTATAAGAGCTCGAGATACCAGCTGCAGAGAAATAGACGAAATTCTTAATATGCCATGGATTCACTGTGGTGGTGCTGGGTATAATGTATCGCAGGGTGATGATCTCGGAACAATGTTTAGTACTTGCAACTCAAGTGCAGAATTATAGTGTTCATAACGATGTACATCAAGGCTCCTGCTCGCAGTCCGGACTCTTCTCCCTGCCTTGCCAAATCTAGTAAGATCTTACCAGGACTGCCTTAAGAAAGCCGATTAAAAAGGAGCTTATAACTGCTGTTGATTGCCTTTTATTAGGTTATAAGAGATGTTACTGGAATACTTCTCGCTCATGCTTAACCTGACACTCTGACTCTGACAATCTAGTCACATGCACTTTCTGCTTAATTCATTGGTAGAGTCACAGGAATTTATTCGACAATAACCGAAGAGATTCTGAAAATGGTAGGCTCTTTATGGACATTAAATATTGATAATATGGTGTCATTAAATTTCGTTGTACATCCAGTTTGTGAAATATATATTCTGTATAGTAGCATAACAGAGTCACTGCATTATATCTAATACAAACACAGAACAATCGCCATTATCATGCCGGCCTGTAGTCTCTTCACTTTATGATACATATATATGTCAGGTAGTAAATAGTAATATGTATAAATAGTCTATTTTAATAAACCATATTTGTTAGAATAAACTAAAATATTTAAAATAATTCATCTTAAACTAGCCTCTTCCCGCGACTTTGTCTGCGCGTAATAGTTACTTTGGGCTAACGCCAACACGCAGCAGAAGCTCTCAATAAAAAAAAAAAACTCCAATTTTGAAACATTCTCTACTGGGGCTCCACTCCTGTTGATATTAACGTGATGATATATAGCCTATAACCTTCCTCGATAAATGAGCTATATAACACTGAAAGAATTATATATGTAGTTATATTACAAATCGGACCAGTTGATCCTGAGACTACCCCCTACAACGTCACAAACTCACAAACTTTACCTCTTTATAATATTAGTATAGATAAAGGTTTAAATCAGTATCCAGGTTCCGTAACCCTTTCAGACTGTCTTGAAAATTTGTGTTTGTGAGTTTTTAACACCCTTGAAAATAGTTTCAATATTTGCAACGAAAGATACGGAGTATCCAAACTTCTAACTTTTAATTTTCACAAACTCCAAGAATCAAGAAACCTATGTGTGGTTTTATAGCTTAATGAGATTGAGAGATATTATTATCTGCATTTTCTTCTTTGTCTGAAATTACGTGACAAACTCCAGGTTAGTTTCAGTTTATTTTTCATGTGATAATATTTTATATAGAATCCTGGTGTATGTAACTACTACCAATAACGTATATTTGTACATTTTTCTCCTTTATTCTTCTTCTTCACACGTTCTTGAATTATGTTCAAATTTTCAAGTCTCTAACGCATCAGAAACTTAATTGATACTAAATAATACTTTTGTTTGTCATGAAATATATATTTATTTATTTAAGTCACAAACAAGCATACATAAACATGTTATAATTGTAATATAAACTAAAATGCCTAAATAATTGTAGGGACACAATGTAGGCGTGCAAGGCAGAGTACATGGTAAGCAAATATACACGTATACACTACACACGTCATCTAAATCATCCAAACGACTTCCAAATTACCATTATTCAAAGGCAAAATATTTTTAGACTATTTTTAAGAAATCAAAGCACCACTTTGGTATGTATTTACTTATACATGGTTTAAATTAATTACAAATTATCTTTTTTTTGTTATATTTCATAGTATAACTTTTTAAGAAGCTATATGTCATATGGTTACATAATAATTATAAACATAAATAGTTAATAGGGGAACAAAAATTAGAATGTAAGTATATGTTGAAACAAGTTTATCATATTATATGTTTAAAATTATAATAATAAAGATAAATTACAAGTAATTTATATTACACAATTTAAAGTGACTCTTTCTGTATAACCCCTTGTCGTAGATAAGTGACTTATGCGACGGTAAACTAGGTAACGATGCGCTCTCAAAGCAAACTCTCTGAAGTCTGCAGAGCTTAATGGGCTGCCTTTATGTAAGGGAGGCGCATAAATATACTCTAATATAATAATGTGCGCTTTTAAAATCAACTGAGATTCTACTCTACAAAGGCAAGGATGTTTTCGTAGAAAATTTTAAATCGGGAAACCTCTACATTTTATCCAAAACGTAGCGTTTGGAGGTGCTTGGTAAGCTAGCGAGATATTATTAAATGACTGTAAAAAAACATTATTATTTACTAGCTTCTGCTTGCGACTTCGACCGCTTGGAATAGTTACTTTACGCTAACACGCATCGGAAGCCCTCAAAATAAAAAAAAGTTGGTGCTCGACTCATATCGGTTTTAGCATAATGATATATAGCCTATAGCTTTTCTCGACAAATTAGCCATCTAATACGGAATAATAATTTTTTTTCAAATCGGACCAGTATCAGTTCCTGAGATTAGCGCTTTCCAGTAAACTCTTCAGCTTGACAATATTAATATAGAAGTATAGATATAGCTTTAAAAGACATTTGTAAATTGTGTGCCATTTTAAATATTTTCCAAAGGGCATTGGTTTAGATAAGTTATCTTTGCTTTTACGAAATTTGCCAATAATGGGCTAATTTATTTAAAGTTAATAATGTTAGAATATTCTCTATTGCCCGTCTTGCCATCCCGGTTAAAGTAGGAAAGTACACCCATGGAAGGCATAGCTCCAGTGGCGCAATCGGTTAGCGCACGGTACTTATATGACAGTGTTTGAGCGATGCCGGGGTTGTGAGTTCAAACCTCACCTGGAGCAATTTTTTTTATTCATCATAACAAACATAGTTTAATCATAATTTTATTGTTTATTTTAAGCTTTCTGAATCTGCCTTTTCTATTGTTTGAATTTGATCACAGCTTTGTAGGTGGTAGAGTCACGCTGAAGCTATTATTGGTTTCAGCATGAATGGGTCGGCTCATCCGGGGTAGCACCACTCTCTCACAGAAAACCGACATGAAGTAACAGTGCTTGCATTGTTGCGTTTCGTTCGGTCAGTGAGAACGCCGGAGACCATCTCCCCTCCTCTCCCTCTCCTCTCCCTTTCTCTCCACTTCCGTAGACACAGGTTGGCAACGCACGTGCGCCTATTCTGGGGTTGCTAGTGTCTATAGATAGGCGATGATCGTTTAATAATAGGTGACCTGCATATTCGTTTGCATCCTATATGATATAAAAAAAAAAAATGTTTTTGCTACTTGGTGACCTTAAGTAAAATAGACTTATTTGATACTTACTTTCAAATTTTGAAACATGATAATAGGAGCTTAGCTGCATATGCGAGTATTAAGCAAAATAGCTTTATAGAGTATATATAGTAGCTGACTGAATAGTGATATTGTAGTATTCAGTATTTAACCTTACATCACAGTGTTGTATCATGTTGGTTGTTAACTTGTAAAATTATAGTATGCGGCATATAAGCTTGTAACATCTGAATCCTAACCAATCCCATAAATGTGAATTGCAGTTTGTTTGTTAGGTTTTCACGACTTAACTATTGAAGCAATTACAATAATAGTTCATTCATAAAAATGTATTAATTCCTCAAGGAATAATTAAATTTTCATGAACAAGAAAGAAGTTACGAATAAAACTTAGTAATTAATATAACACAGCATTAAGACTTGCGATACTGTAACATGCTACGTTGTAAAATAACATTCATTAAGGGGCATCGATTAATTACCTGAGGCATGTTTTCAGTACTTTTAACTCCCCCTTCCCTCACCCTCTGGTGACATGTAAATTTTGTCTCAACCCTATTCCCCCACCCTTAACCACACGAGAAATCTTCCAAAATTTGTATTTGCGCTAAAATAAAACACTATCGATCTTAATATAAAAACAAAAATGAACACACGTTTAACACGAGTTTTACTAAACAGTGTTTAAAATTTTACACCTGACTGAACTAATATAACTTAAACTATAATGTCATAATGTATTAGTTATGATTAACTCGTGCAGTTGATTACACCCACGAAGTCCATAATTTACTATGAAACGTATTTTGTCCGTAAATAGATATATATCACAAAAATAAAATAAGAACTGTAAGACAAGTTTTAGAGAATGTTGAAATATAAACAATATTTATCTTTAAACACGGGTAATACACTGATTTGTGATGAAACTTCATTAGCCTTGTTATTTTTATGAAATCTAATAAACTCTAGTATTTGAGATTGTTCCTATTGTAATCTAAAATCACAGTGATAACATTAAATAATATTTAAATGGAAACTACTAAAATATTTATAAGAATTGTGTCTGATTTCGGCATACACGGCATACATATTTTCCTTTTAATTAATTTGATTTTATAACATTTTATGACAAACGAAAATTATCTGATATTTGACGAAACCCTCTCACTCCTTCTCTCACGTCAGATTTAGTGAGATCTTCCTAATTATGTCATGTAATTAATGGGCACCCCTCACCTGAATTCAGTTTGAATATGCGAAGATATTTTTAGTAGGTTTTTACTCCAATTCGTATGTGCCGTCTCGCTGGTTCATTACTCCGAATCATGACGACATTATTATTTTCTATTAAAGTTCAATTTTCTTTTCCTTACCAACCCAGTGTTGTCCTGGTAACGTGCTCCCCGACACAATGGGGAGCATAATGATAATTTTATTGGCTTCCCTTCAACTTTGATCTCGTTCAATGGCGTAAGTGAATTGACAGGTGAAATATGGTTGATATGTTGGAATATTGGCTCAGAGTTGGATTTTTTTACTAGCTAACCAGGCTACGCGTAGCTGGAGCTCAGTTATTACATATTGAATTGAATAAAACACGTAAATTATGCAATAAAAACCGAATGGTGTGCTAAAATAGGTGGTCTCATTCTGTACCATCGAATTTATATGGTTTTATATCGTTATTTTTTTTTAATTTTATTTCTATTCTTTTAACTGTCAACTTTTTTACCAGTGAAAATATGAACTAAATCATTATTCACTTGAAGTATCGACTATTATTTGCATAAAACACTTTTCTTATTCGGCCACGCGTTACTATGTATCACATGTTTAATTAAAATTATGATAAAGTATTTGGTATTATGGGGCAATGAGTCTAAAGCCTAAACACTGCAAGGTTATCTAGTAAATGGATTAACAGAACACGTGCCCCATACAATAAATTAGAGTTGAAAAGGAGATTCAAAATTAAAACGTGGCGTAATTTATGAGATATCTATAACGTAGGTCTACCTTAAATATACAGTTTTCTGTTCACAAAGTAATTTACAGCGCCAACTATGTGAGACTGATGAACTTACAATTAATAACAATAATCAACATTGACAATCATTTCATTTGTAATTAACAAATATTGAGGCCATTAATCGAAATATAAATTATCCTATCTCTCAAGTTGCACCATATTATACATAAATGCCAACTTTCATGAATACAGATTTAATAATTTCGGTGTGCGTCGTGGACAAACATAATGACACTGAACATTTATATATTTGCGATTTTAAAACAGTTTTCAAAAGTATATCACTACTAATGGAAGTGCGCTAATCAACTAAACACATAAGTAGAAAGTTGTAGGTATGAAATTGGTCGGATATATAAGTAAAGGAAAACTGCAATAGGTATGGATGGATTGTGTCATAAATTATATGTGTATAGGTAAATAAAAGGTGTGAATAATGAGATGACATCTGACGGGGGAGAGTGGAAAATAAAAACATGTTGTGCCGACCTTGCTTAGGTGGGATAAGTGTAAGAAGATATTGATTTTTTAAAATTCAAATTGCAAAAATATTTATATAAAAATGCTTGATCTCGCCAACAGGCTTGATCTCGCCAACAGTATTAAGAACTAAGTCTACCTGTCTTCTAATAATGCAGATGATTCCATAAGTATAAAAAATATCCTTAAGATCGGTCAATCCATTTGATAGGAGAGGAATTACGAACCAACGAACACCAGAATTTTATATATAAATATAGATAATTATAAGTATCAATAGTAGGTACTAAGCACATATTATGTATTATTGTGTGTGTGTATGTACATTCAGTCGTGGTGGTGTAGGGGTTTGACCCGTGGAATCTCATTCCGATGTCCGCAGGTTCGAACCCCGGCATATACTAATAATCTTTTCAGAATTCGCGTACATTTACTAATTGAAATTGGTAACAGTATCTGCTGGCGGTGAAGTAATACATGGTGAGGCAACCTAAACTTGAGAAATGTTATTGTAGTTTGTGGGAAACCATGGGATTATGGATTTGACAAAGTTTGAAATCGTTAATACGTCGCATCGGGGGCTGGCGCGGTAATTATGCCCATACCTTCCTTCGGGTAAAAGCCTATGACTCTGTAGTGGGTTTCTTCCAGGCTGATCATGATGTAGTTTTATTGGTTTATTTCTCGACTAACTGAAATACGCTACTAGGTCTGTGTCGTGTATTATCTTACTAATATATTATAGGCACAGAAAAAAAACATAAGCAGAAAACTTCTTGCCCCACTTATCCACGGTAAGAAAAAAAATCGTGTGAATTCTTAGTGTTTATGAAAATCGTAGTGTTTAAAAACTTTAAAAACTCTATATTAAATAATGCTATCTTGAATTTTTAGGAAGGACCAAGTGTCTACGAAGTTATTAATTACTTCGTAGTTACTTGGTCCTTTTTTTAGTATTATAAAAAAAACAGAAGAAAAGATTGACATTTTCATTAATTGACATTGAGATTCAGTAGTTTTAAACGATACGCGCATAACGACATATCTCTATAATCTTATTTATATAGAAGACTAGCTGTTACCCGCGGCTTCGCACGCGCTTTTTGAATATATTAAATAAATTTAAAATCGTTATTAGATGTGTAGATAACAAAAATACTCTTTCAAAAATATTTGTAAGTATGATACGCACATCACCCACAACAGGTAACATGTACATTATATATGTGAATACTAATAGTGTATCGAATGGGATGTGTTTATCATCAGCCACATAGCTGGAACCTTAAACTACTATCTATATATCAGTGCTCACTTACACTATATAAGAAAGTAATGAAAATATTAAGCTACACATTACTGAACAATATGTGTTAAATCTTTTATTATATAAATATAATATGTCCACATTGTTGATATAATCAAGTTATTAATATACCTTGCTATAATTTAAATCACATATGACTTTCAATAATATTTATTCTTGGAGTCCAGTACAATGTACGTCACACGCGCATTTTTACAATGAACAAATTTTTATTCAATTTCACACATACGAATACACGGATAACAGTTCATCACAACATAGTGTCAACAAAATCGTGTTCCACATCTGTCTATATATCTGTTCGCGATAAGATCAAAAACGCATCTTCATGCCGTTTTTACCAATATATAAAATGACTCTTGGACAAGGTTTAGGTATAGTTTGTCTTATTATCAGGGCGGGTATCGTCTGCTGAACCCGCTAGCTTAAAATAAAACAGCTAATTAGTTAGTTATTTGCTCGTAAAATTCCTGTCCAAATGTTACTTGTAGTCCGTTGAAGCTGTTAAGACCTTGCTAGGTCAATAGCGTAGTCATTTCTAAGAAAAAAAACCGTTCAAATAGTTCCAGTCGTTTCGGAGATTACCCGGATTACACGGAACAAATAAACAAACAGACATATCGACAGAATTAAAAAAAATGTTGATAGTTGTAGCACCGCAGATATATGTATTCATCAAAAAGTATTTATTTTAATATTATATACACACACTTTATACTCATAATACGTAATATATCACAAACCAAAAATTGGGAACAAAACTAACGTAGAATAAAATTTTTGAGTTTTTGGCGGGATTTCAGTCTGTCATGTAAGGGATTTTATATATTATTCATAATCTTGTGTTATTTGATTCTATATTGTGTTAAATTCGTGGCGTTTTATGTAATATGGTTTGTTTATTGTGCATAAGTGAAATGAATGAAACATAATACCACGGAGCATGAATTCTGTAGTCTTGAAAATTTAGAAGATAAAAATTTACGAAATATTATACTATATATAATATTTACATTAACTTAGACATAGAAGAAAACTGGGTAGAGAATACATAAGAACTACCTATATTGACAACTTCAGAATCGGCAGTATGGATTAATTCCTTCGCCTGTTTTGATGGACGAATATTATTACTACTAATCTTTTAGAATAGCAGCACAAAATTTACATTAAAAATGTTAGCGATAGCAACGTACTACATATAATCAATACTTGGAATTAAAAATAACGTAGAATAAACTTTTGAACAGGAACACAAAATAAACCCTAATCTAATACCTTTAAACGAGCAATTCTTGTATATTTTTATATTTGTATATATTCATGATCTCGGAAATGGCATCCTCTATTTCCGTGAAATTTAGTATGAAGATAGTTTCGGGGACGATAAATTGATCTAGCTAGATTTTATTCATAGAAAACTTTTTTTTATTAAGATTTCAATCAAAAATGTTTTTTAAAGAACCGAGCTAGGCTCGGTCGCCCAGGTACTAATATTTACGATAGAATATTATCATGTTATCATGGCAACGCATATAATACTGACACTGACACGCAGCGGATGCTCTAAAAATAGGCCGATTTTGAAACATTCTTCATTAGTGCTCCGCTCCTATTGGTTTTAACGTGATGATATGTATACCCTATAGCCATCCTCGATAAATGAGCTATCTAACACTGAAAGAAACTTTCAAATCGGATCTGTAGTTCTTGAGATTAGCGCGTTCAACCAAACAAACAAACTCTTCAGCTTTATAATATTAGTATAGACTAGCTGTTACCCGCGGCTTCGCACGCGTTTTTTTAAATATATTAAATAAATTTAAAATTGTGATTACACATCTAGTGTAAATTACAATAATATTATTTCAAAAATATTTGTATCACACGCACATCATCTACTGTAACAGGTAACGTGTACATTATGTATGTGAATACTAATAGTGTATCGAATGGGATGGGATTATGATCAGCCACATAACTGGAATTTTAAACTATATATCACCCTCAGTGCTCACACTATATAAGAAAACAATGAAAATATGAAGCTACACATTATTGAACAATAAATCAGCTAATTAGTTACTTATTTGCCCGTAAAATTCCCGTTCAAATATTACTTGTAGTCCGGTGAAGCTGTTAAGCGTAGTCATTTCTAAGAGAAAAAAAAACATTCAAATAGGTCCAGTCGTTTCGGAGATTACCCGGAACAAATAAAAAAACAGATATATCGACAGAGTTAAAAAAATGTTGATGTTTGTAGCATCACAGATTGTATTCACCAAAAATATTTTATTTTAATATAAATTACACTCACTTTACTTTTATAACACGTAATATATCACAAATAAAAAATTGGCAACAAAACTAATGTAGAATAGAGTTTTTTAAGAGTGTTTGGCGGGATTTCAGTCTGTCATGTAGTGGATTTTATATTTTTTTCATAATATTGTGTTACATGATTCTATATCGTGTAGAAATTGGTTGCGTATTATATAATATCGTTCGTTTATTTTGCATAAGTGAAATGAATGAAAAATAAAACCACGAAGCATTCATTCTATGGTCTTGAAGATTAAGAAGATAAAAAATTACGTTATATTATGTAGAGGATTCGGCGCTTATATCTTTACGTTAACTTGGACATAGAAGAAAACTAACTATATTGACAACTTCAGATTTGGCTGTATGCTTTAATACCTTCGACTGTCTTATTGGACGAATATTATTACTACTAAACTTTCTGAATAACAACACAAAATAAACTTAAGAAATGTTTGCGATATAAACGTAACACGTATAATTAAAAATCGAAAACAAAACTAACGTAGAATAAACTTTTTGAATAGGAATACAAAATAAACTATGAAAATATTTTTGATAGAATGTTATCGCGTTACCATGGCAACGCATATAATACTGACATTAATACGCAGCGGAAGCTTCCAAAATAGCCCGATTTTGAGACATTCTTCATTAGTGCTCAGCTCCTTTTGGTTTTAACGTGATGATATGTAGCCTATAGCCATCCTCGATAAATGAGCTATCTAACACTAAAAGAAACTTTGAAATCGGATCTGTAGTTCTTGAGATCATAGCGTTCAACCAAACAAACAAACAAACAAACTCTTCAGCTTTATATATTAGTATAGATATAACATAGATTATACCGTAATCATATATGATTTGTAATCAAATTATTTTTAAATATAAAAATTGGAGTAATAAAAGAAATATATTTAGTTCTTGACTTGCTTCTTAATAGAAGCAAGATATATAGAAGATATTAGAAGATACATAGTAATCTATCAAACAAAAAATTACATTTAATTTTGCATTGCTTAAATTTTCGTTTATTATATCGTATAATGTAATTGTTAGAAGTTGCAATACAATATAATATAACAACTAAACCATCAGCGTAATAACTGATAACTGTTTAAAAGAATAGTTTGTAATACGGCAACATAATTCATTGTTGGTATTTAGCTATTATAGACATCTAAACTGAGATTTATTTATATCAATTCCTTTCCTCTTTCTTCGTCCAACGCTATAACAATCGGCAAGTGTAGTGAAATGGCAACAGGTAGGTAGTACTGACGTTTTAATCACCGTTGAACTCCTTCTCTGCTCATTATTTTATTACATAAAAAAGTAAATGAACAACTGTATATATTTTCTTAGTAATCAAATACGATATTATATCTCGACAAAACAACACATGTCAAATAATCGATAAACGAGCAAGTGATAAGTACATAAAATTTTACCGAAATCTAATCAGTATTTAACCAACAGTGCAACTGTTAACATGCCGCTAATATTGCACAAGCTAAACGTCAGCCCCCCTGTCCGGGCTGTAATGATGACCCTGGACATCCTGGGCCTTGAAGTGGAACATAGAGAACTAAACACAATCGCCGGAGATCAGTTTCAACCGGAATTCCTAAAGAAAAATCCTTTACATACGATTCCTGTGATAGAAGATGGAAATTTCATTCTAGCAGACAGTCACGCCATCATTACCTATCTGGTGTCTAAATATGGTGCTGATAAGAGAGCAGAATTATACCCTAGTGATCTCCAAACAAGGGCTATAGTCGATCAGCGGTTGTTCTTCGAAACATCACACCTATTCCCGAAAATACGTCAAATTGCTTTGGATATAATCAAGAATAAAGCAGTTGAAGTGACAGGACAAGTTAAAACGGAGGTTAATGAGTCTTATGGATTTCTGGAGAAGTACTTGGAAGAAAATAACTTCCTTGCTGGTGATCATGTCACATTAGCAGATATCTCCTGCGTCGCTAGCGTGTCATCTTTGAATACGCTTGTTCCGATACCTGAGGAATTTGGTAAAGTGCACGAATGGCTGCGGAAATTGAGGAGCGAGCCCTGGTATCAGAACGCAAATGAGCCAGGATTAACGGAGTTTATGCTATTCTTAAAGACTTTAATGGAGAAAAATGCTTAATTCAATAACATATTTTACTGAATTAAATTTATTATTACATGTATTACTTTTAATGCTGTGTTTTTATTTTATTGTTTGTTGTTTTTTTGTTCATAGTTTTTGAATTTAAAGTAACTAATTTAGATTTGTAGTTTTCGAATAAGATCAAGTGCCGGTGATTTAATAACTAAGTTTTCTGCATTGTTCTTATATGACATATGCATTATAGACGTTTGAAAACCCTTTGTTCTTAACTAAACAATTTACATTGATGGAAAACCATCTTATTAAATTTCTTTCGTCATTATGAAATTTGTCATCACTGCTATAATATTTAAGTACTTTGGTTCAAAGTTCATATTTGCTACTATTATATCAAGGTCAATTCAAATCAGTATTATATTAATAATATGATTGTTTATCAACTAATTGATTGTTAGAGATACAGTTATTTAGCTACTTATAGAGTAAGTTGTTTTGAAATAGTGCCAGATATCTGGCCGTATGACTAAGCTTATAGATAATGTAGCTCAAGCATATTGTATAAATTGTTTCAACTGAGAATTTCATATATCTATACATTCAGATGGCATATTGAATCTGATTATAAATAAAAAGTATAATGTTAAAGTGTTTAGTGGTGTAAAACAAAACTAACAAGTAATACACGATTTATTGCTTGAGATCATTTTTATCTTGTTATAGATTTTATGCAGATGAATCGATTATCTAATCGTATGAATGCTCTTCAACAGACTTGAAATCATTTAAAGAGTTAATAAGTAGTTAAATGTAAGAAATAAAACATATATATTACAGTGGGCCTTACTAGTATTCGTGCACTTTACTTGATAAGATGGTTCTTATCACCTTAAATAATCATCCTTAAATATAATTTTTAGTTTTTACAAATACGATATATTTGCTGCATACAATATAACCACAAAATAGAATCGAGATATTTTATGCCTACGATAAATTACCTAGACTATTCGAATCACTCTAGCTTGAAATAAATTCACTAGGATATCAAAAAATATCAATAGAATTTGAATGAGTCTTTATAAAAATCGTATCGTAATGTGGAATGTATATTACGAAAAACCAGGCCTGAAGTGATTACTTTACGTGGTATCACAATTCATCTACAGATACTTAGTAACTATGCCCACTTAATGACAATCGTTTTGTTATCTATAAGTCGAAATTAATTTATATATGAATGACGAACACTAACGATTATAAATCGAATTTTATTGATAACTTTTTAAGAACATGTAAGTAGGTTTCATCGTATATCTTCGATAAGCCGAAACCAAAAATATAAATTCAATCGTCCTTCCGTATCCGCGTGCCAATATTCCCTCCAATAAAACAATATTTTATCTTAATTACTTCCATCCCCAATGTCCAGTCAGATATCTGCTAGTGTCGGGACACTGCAAGATTAAAACATCAGATATATTTTACAACATATTAGTTTTCAAATATAAGGTTAGAATTCGGAAGATACAGCTAAAGCATTTAAAAGCTTGTAAAGGTATTGAATTCCAAAACGCATACTGTAAGGTATGGTGTCAACAAATATGGGAACACTAGGCCTAAAAGGTAGTTGACAAATGATATCATAATTGTAGCTTTATGCAAACTAACACTAAATAATCTTTTACAGAAATGATTCCTTCGACACTAGATCTGTAAAGTATTTACACAGGATGTTACACAAGTAACAGTAGTTCGGTTCTTCGTAAAGGTTTAATTGGTACTCATTTATGAAGAAGTACAATCATCAAGTCTATTTGAAGATTCAGAGTGTTACCATTTTTATTTGCACCATTATTAAGGTTCAAACCGGTTTCAGTAATAATCCAAGCTATAGAAAGAATTTAAGAAATATACATTTTTGGCCATCAACCACATAATAAAAACAAGTGGCTATGTGCTTAGTATAGAATCATACGATCGCCTATGAAATTACTCGTTCATTAGAAAGAAAAATCAAAACTACTTTATTCAATTTCGGCCCTGACAAGACGCTTTTCAACGTCAAAGCTACCATCGGTTCAAACAAACTATCCAGTCTGGTTTATTTTAGCACGATACATATTTTTACAAACATCGATAGTTACATTCGATTTGGTGGAACGACAGAGAGGACTATCAGTTGCAGACGTTACTATCGTTCATATATTGATCCACTCTGTAATGTAAAATAATAAAACCTTCTTTATACGGCGCTTGAACTCACTATGCGGCAAACCGGTAATGTGTCATGGGACTGTGTAAAATCGAAAACTATTACCTAAAAAACTGTAAAGAACAGAATGTAAACCAACGTTAGCCCATCACTAAACAAGCCTGGAAAGGAACCCATGACCGATCCCTAATTAATTTAACCGTGAACATTGACAAACGGACCCATCGAAATAAATCTACTGCAAATATAATTACAAACTGGACGTTTTCCCTTTCCCTCGAACCATGTTTGGTTAGAATATTCCTGTAATTTCCTTTTATTAAAAACGGTTTTGTTATATTTACAAAACTTCGAAACTCAATTAAAACTTTTAATCTTGTCGAAAAAATTAAGATTAATAGCGATCAGCAGGATAGTAAATTCGAAATATTAAAAAAAAGTTTCATGGAATTGCTATGAATACAAAAAACAAGAGAAAATACTCTTTTGATATTACCTGTTTTGTAAAGGTCATGGGCATCTATAGTCAATCATAACCAGGGCTCCAACCATATCGGCTGACAAACAATAATTGATAGCGACCACAAAGATTGAGTTGTTGCCAACTTCAGAAACACAGTGCAATGAGAACTGGTATTTTTGGTAAAACAAAAAAAAATCCACGTTCAACTAAAATGTTAGATTACATAATAGAATCAAAATATCAGTAAATCCGAATGAGTATTATTAGAGTAATCAAACGACTGCAAAACAGAAAAGGATAAAGGGGGTGTTTTCTACCCCATAATGTTAGCACCGGGGAACATCCAAACGACCCCTGAAGGGAAAATGTTCGGAAGAAAATCTAGTCGCCTATATAAATAGGGTGAACACTTTAATGAAATTTTCTCGGATATTTTGGTTAATTTAAGTAGCAATAGTTGTTTTTAGATAATTTTAAGTACAAACAAATGCTTAATTTTCTGTGCTAAGAAAAGAAATATCTCCATTTCCATTAGAAATACTAGAACTAAGCTATGAAAGATAACAACTTTTGACTATATTTGTTAACAACGAAAACAATTACAAACTTAATGATTAGTTTTAACTGATTGATTATTCATATTCCTGAAATTAGATTCTTCCTTAAAAAACTTACTTGAGTTGAGAATACGTATTATGACTACAGTATTTTAAATACAAAACCTACAGTATTTTCAATATCAAGAGGGTATTGGATATTTTAAACGATAAGCAAGGAAATACATTAAACATAAGACAATTTTATGCTATATGATAATAGTTTTGTTTGAACCATTTCAGAATCTCAAGCAACCTATGGGCCAGTGAGCCACAAAACTGCAATAGTGGAAAGATAAAGAAGATGCCCGCTAATAACTATCGTGTGTAGTGTTTCATTATTAGTCAGCACCTGTGTGGCTTATAAAATGCACTCACTAGTATAAGGATGACGACAACTCGTGGTCTATGGTCGCTTCAGGAACGGTATTTATTAACAATACCATTGTTATTTAATACTAAACTAGTGTGAAGTATTTATAACAACTCATTACAAAAATTTATGATTCTTCCACGCAGATAACAGGAGCTATAAATTGCTATTGGGTGCTTTACCACATTGATGAGGTGACACAGTGATGAAACCAGGTGGAGTGGTAGGGTTTTTCCTAAAACCGCTTAGTTAGCTACCATTCTCGGGTTGAAAATCTATCTGAGATCATATTGCTATTGCTAGTTTTATAAATTTTAAAAACTTAGTAACCAAAACTTATAACTTATCTAAAAATTCGGTGGAATGTTTTCGTAAAAAGTACCACCACTAGAGATGATCTGAGACACTTTTATTAATCGCCTGGTATTATAATTCTTACTTTAGAGTAGATGTATTATAGCTTTTTTATTTCTGCAGACGCTCGGTTCACATCTTTTTCTGTCTTCGATTATTTCATTACTTGTGTTAAAAATCCTTTTAAATGTAAGCAAATATTGTTATTATTTTACTATTGTATACCGGACTTTAACTGCGATTATTGCATTAATGGCAACTTCATTTTCATCTATTATAGAAATTTTTAAATTATAATCCACAATGTACTGCGTCGAAACGTTAAAAGCATAATGGATGTATCGTTACCATGTATACAATAAAATCGTTTTTATACAAGTCTACGGTTGACGTTCAGATCTAGTTAAAACTGTATCGAGACGCCAACTTTTTGGTCGTCATGCACGCGAACGTCAACAAATAAAACAAAAGAAATCAAAAAAAAAAAAGGAAAAAACGTGTCAAGCAGTGTGGTTGTTGTTTCTTATCGAAAAATCGGGATTCATATATCAATAAGCAAAGTATCGGAACAACAATCAAATCCATCATCAGCATCGTAAATATCATCAGAATCTAACATAAAGATACATCCGAGGAAGTTCGGCGGCCAGCTGCAACACAAAGAATATCACGAGGTACGTGCATTATATCTTTACTGTTGTTAGCTGGATCTGAACAAAAACATTTGAGTTCTCGAAGACCCTCCGGGGTCCCCCAGGGTAGCAGAAAGCCACCAATAGGCATTTCGGCGGTGCGCATGCTACAATGGATGAACTTCCTAATTGCGTCGTCGGTCACGTCGGTAGTAGGTATAGTGTCAGTTTAATGTTAATTTTCTATGGAAAGAAAATTGTATAGCGTGGTGTCCTTAACTTTAAGTAACAAATACGTCTTCCACCTCTCTTTGTTTTTCGGCGAGTCGGCCGTCCTGAGTTATTGTCCTCTTACCTCGCAGGCCTCCCCCGGTCATTTGTCATGCCTGCAGTTATGTATGGCTTGTTATTGATTGTTATTACCCGATATCGAGGGATCTGAGAGCACAAATGAACGAAGATGCTGCGATAGGTTTGAACGCATTTGAATCATTAGTTATTGTATGTTTTTCTTTTTCATTATATTCTTAGGCTATGAAATTTGGTAGTTTGAGTTAGTAGTAGTTGGAGTGATCTTTTACCTAATGGAGTTCTGAATAGGACATCTGTATAGGGCTTTTCCTAGGGACTACAGTATGGAATTCGTCAAGGGGATAGTGAATAGGTTGCTGAAGGGTCGACAATGCGCTTGTGACATCTCTGATGTTTTTTTTTCTTCTTCTTATTCTTCTGTTCTGCAGACTCTTGGTCCGCACCTTTATTTTGCTTTCGCTTTTTTTATTGCCTACGTGAAAAATCTTATCTGTGCAACTATTGGGTGTTTTTTATTCATTTAGTATTATTTTAACTTAACTATTTTTTTTAATTTGAATTAACTATTTACTATTTTAGAGTGGATTTTTTTAATGATGTTATTGCCTTTATGGCGGTTTTATTATGATCCTTTATGGCCATTTTTAGATTATAATCCACAATGTCCCGCGCCGGAGCGTTCACGGCTCGATGGTTGACTACTAACCGCGTCGTCAGTCACGTCGGTATAGCAGACAAAGGTCTCAGTGTATATTGCCACTATAGCATGTGAAACGCTATTGTGAATTTAAATCCTTCTGCCCTTTGTTTGTAAGATTACCACCGATTTGAAGGTCATCTCTACATCTCTGATGTTGCAAGCATCCATAGGCTAGAGTGACTGCTTAACAGCAGGCGTTCCACATGCTTGTTTTGTTGCCATCCTGATATAGATGAGATTGAATAATATATTCTAACCTCTATTTCACATATAAGTACCATAAATGCTTGAAAAACCGTTTGCTTTGTTTCCAATTCTTGAAAACCTTTCTGTCTTTGGTTTTTCAATATCAACATTTTTATTTTTGGGTCAGTAGTAATTTTCATACAACTCACATACTCTTGAAAAATGTCCAGGGTAAATTGACATATCCAGTTAATCGCAGGTAAACTTACTAAATCTACTTTCCAATTTCCAATTACAAGCTCGCCATAGTATCCAATTACGGGAAAAATATCAAATCCTATCCAAACTAACATGCGTTTGATACGCTCGGTTCAAATCCGCACCGCCGCCCGATCTCCCCCCATTTTGGCGCTTAATAGCTTTCCCTTGTAACTCGATATCAGCCATCTTTATTAGGTAATTATTTGTTTGTCTTCGAAGAACTAGCGCAAACATCATCATGATACATTTGTTATTTACTGAACAAATATACGAACAATTACTTTTTATATATAGTGTTTTTAATAGGCTATTAAGTGGTTAAAGATCAGAGATATAGCTATCCGAAGTCTGTAGGATTGAGTTATGTATAGTAAAAGTAAATTTTTTATAAACATATAACTTAATCAAATGTATTTTGACCCGAACGGCGCAGTAGCTTAAATCTCCCCTGCGTTAAATGTTATAGCTTTAACTTTCACATGATAAAGTTATGTATAATCCATAAATAGTTGTTTAGTTTGTGTGTTATGGTCTGTGTCGATTTATTATATAAATGACGCATACATAGGCTCGCACAAAAAAAAATTAAGGCAGTCATGAAGACTGCCGTCAGCAGTGAAAACTCAAATAAATAATCGTGTTCTCTTTTGAATTTCTTAATGAATTACAGTGTGAACTATTCAAATTTCATAATTATTTATTAATTTTTATGTGTAGAGTTACACTGGACCTATTACTGGTTTCAGCATATATAGATCGGCTCACCCGGGGTAGTACCAACGTCTCACAGAAAACCGACTTGTGACAGTGCTTAGATTGTCGTACTTCGTTCGGTAAGTAAGAGCAGCGGAGACTCACCTCCTCTCCCTACCCTTTACCAATCATTCCCCCTAACACAGCCTAGCAACGCACTTGCGACTCTTCTGGTCTTGCAAGTGTCTATGGATGGCGGTGATCACTTAACATCGAGTGACTCGCCTGTTCGTTTGCCTCGTATGATAAAAAAATAAAGGGCTAAAGGAAAAAGCAAGCTGAGTCACATTTACAATACTTTACAAGAATCCCTTGTAAATTTTGAAAGCATTCTATGGTGGACTTGAATACATTAGTAAGAATGATTTTGAAAGGACAATTCGTATGTCATATGTATCTGGAGTTGTTTTCTGTATCAAGTATGCCTAATAATAATAATAATCGATGTGGTCAAGTCACGGATTCATTATTAAAAAAGAAATACATCAACAAAAAATATGTGATACAAAGCGTTTTACGCTTGTTTTAGGTAGTCATATTATGAAATGAGTATTTTTGTGACCATAAACTATAAAACTATCAAACAATTTGAAAAAAAAATGACAAACAATTTCTCTCTTTATCTCTTAATATCAAAGTTTTATTTTGACACTTATTTACATAAAATCTTCAATTTCTAACACCTTTATCACTATTATAACAGGTTGTCCACGCAATACACATAATACTTACATCTCAAGGCGAGTATAATGTAACACTCACAATGTTTTATTACTAAACACGGATTACCCAATAAGCTATACAATTATATATTTAATCTTCACAAACTATGACCATTAAAATGATCATAGGCTCACTGATGTGCTTGTAAAAGCCTCGGCTGTGAGTACCGTATTACAGCGACGTGTTTAAAACGCAGCGTTTTTTACAACGCTTTAAAATATACTTATGTTCTGTGTTTTATTTTCCGAGATCATTCTCGAATCTATGTTATGTTTAAGATAGTATTGCCCATATAGTAAGGTATAAGAACGTTCAAGAAAAAAAGTACTAAAGTAAAACTTTCTTTTCATTGCCTCAAATTTTTCTCATCTATCTATCGCATGTCGTATTACAGCCGGTCACGGAGTAAAGGTAAACTGAAAAATGCTTGGCAGAGCAAAGCCAACATTGGGGTGCTTGTGGTTCAAAATGATTTAAATACATGTTATGCCGAGTATTTAACATGCCTTTATCATCTGAACTAAGGTATTTATTACGTATTCCGTACTCGAATACACAGATATCAATTATAATTTATATTTGGATATTTTGTCTACTATTGACTTCTTATTATTATTTCCGTATTCCAAATATTAAGCTAAAATTAAAAACTTGACTTAAATACCCTAAATGGAATAATTTTCCTAAAATATTCAGTTAAATGTCTAGGACCAGAAAAAAGTTTTACTTGCATCGTTGTTTTATAAAACCACACATTTTTTAATTCTTATACTTTAAAAACATAATTGCATACTTTATATAAAATGAGGTACCTGTCTCGGCTTTGCAGGGCTGTGATAACAAAAAAAAAAAAATAGAACGCAATTTTTCCTTTACAATACGATCATGTCATGAAATAAAATGACCACTAAATAATGACAATCTCTTAATGTTTTTAGAGACCTCTCTTTTATTTTCCGCCTCACTCATTTTATTATACGGAAGACTTTTAACCCAATGTATTAACATTTCCGAGCTATCTTTCAAACATACTCTTTCATACAAGCTTGACCATTACAAATACAACAAAAAAGGAATTAACCAAGTAGGTTTACCGTTCTTTCATACAAGCTTGACCATTACAAATACAACAAAAAAGGAATTAACCAAGTAGGTTTACCGTTGTGAAGTGAAACTTTAAATACATTCGGCTCGCTTTAGTTTTGTAAAACGTTCTGTTTATTGCACACAGCAATTATTGCTATAGATAAAGCAAACAAATATAAACCCGTTTAACTGTCTTCTCGGTCTGCCAATTACTGTATATATTTGTATGAGATTTAAATTTTTGAGGTAAAACTGATATTTTTTATTGGTCCAGTATGAATTGAATTTTATGAATCGAAAATATGTAATAAAGAAGAGATAGCTTTAGTTTTTCTATATAGGTTATAGGTTGTGAGGGAATGAGACAGTATATTCTTAATGTAGTAGAATTATATATAAAGAGAGTGAGGGAGAGAGAGCGAGACAAACGTTGAAATCTAATAGCATATTATTTTCTGTTAGATCGTAGTGACTATCGCGCACTTTTTAAAATTGTGATGTGTTGTGCATTATAGAGGTTGTTAATATACATTAATATATTACAAAATAATGCCGAAAACTAATATTTACTACCTTCATAGTGTACTTGTAGCTCTCGATCATGTCATCCTCTTTGGCAGACTGTCTGAAACCCGTGAATATACTGTAAATATAATATCTCATTCGAACAAGTGAACGATCTTTTGTATCCGTAAATACTATGGAGTTAAAATTAAACAGTATATTTTACGTAATCGAAGTCTTATTATTACGTTGTCCAAGTCAGTCTATATTCTTATAAAGTCTTTGAAGTAACAAACTCTTCAGGAGCGTTGAGCGGTATTTTTGGCAGGAGATAAATTTAAATATTGCGTTATGATATGCTACCTAAGCATGACCGGCTGTATTGCTTTTCCGCGGCTTGCGATGGACTAGTGGCGTGTAGTATCAGGACCTGTGTACATGTAATATTGATATCTTGCAGCTCATAATACGTTTGATTGATTATATATATTATGAAAACCAAGCTAATGTTAATAATTTTAATAAACAGTTTCGGATATTTCAATATTGTTATTTATACTATGATTGATATGGAAATTCAAAAGAGAACAAATTTTTTTCATTGTTCAGAGTTTTCACTCCTGTCGACAGGCTTTATGACTGCTTCGAGATTTTTTAATACTTCCTCCAACTAGGATATCAATGCTTTATTAATCTAATATATTAACGTTTTATAAACGCAAATACGAAACTAGTTTAGAGAGGAACATTAAGAGCACAGATGACGCAACATTCGATACAGTCCGCCAGTATCAAAGCGAGCATTGTGACTGAAGCTAAATCATTCTAACCATTAGTTGGCAGCACGTGTGACCGATGACCTTATTCAGAACTTCATACGCTTTTGTTTATACACTTTAGTATGTTTCTTTTTTGTAGGAAATTAATTAGGATTGACAGTTTTAAATAAAAATCAGAATTTTGAAACTTTTGTCATAATATCAATTTTTGGTATTGGTTTAGGAGTGTGACAATGCAGATTAGATGAGCCTTTTTTTACGTGCGGATATTCCTAACGGATATCCACCCCGCCGGGCAGCAGAGGATGAATATGCCCGAATCGCATGGACTAAAACCCTATGGTACTTTCTTACATCTTTTGGCCGGGACAGCAGGTATTGTCTAATTGACACTACGTCTGCTCCTAAATAACATCAGCCCTAATAGAATAGTAGGATACTTATGCCAGATTGTACCGTAACCGCCAGAGATATGATGGAAAACCGAAAAGAATATCATCGTTTTGTGTCAATAAGTGTTTGTCCTATTTATATTTAATATGAACAGCATAAGTAGTTAAAAGTTACTCATTTGCTACTTGATAAATAACACTATTTTTAAATTGTAGTCACTGATAAACTTTTCAGTGACTACAATTAACTACTTGCTTATGATTTAGTGAATTTTTAAAATAATAGTGAATCTTAACTGATAGCATCACGAGCATCGCGCCGAGGGATACAGGTTCAAGTTCTTGCAACTGAGTTAATCCTTTCAGTGAAGGAAAATATTGTGATAAAACATGGTGATAGAAATTTTACAAAGTTCACCTATCTAGTTACCACCTTCAACTTGAAAATCTGTCGCCAAGTATTTGTCGGTGTGTTCCAGCAATTGCACTTAAGAATCAGTACCTCTTTAGCTTGTTTATCATCTTACATTACATCGTTTTTAACATCAGATAAGATTGTAAACAAAACACTAAAAAGCCTAAGTATAAAAAATGTAAATAAAGTGAAACTTATTCAATTAACCTTATTGAATCAAACATCAGAATCTGACAGAGTGTGCTGCGCAGTATCCTCCACAGCGCCGCATTCATGGCATGCGACAGTCGGCTCCCTGCGAGCGATCCGATGCAGGTACTACGCAGAACAACCGTGTCTGGTGAATACCTGCACCAGTCGAAATGACAGTGAGCCCTACTCCCTGTTGCACAATTCCATCAGGACCGGGCAAACGGTGTCAATTCTGTAACATCCGACGCCCGTAACTCGCGTCCGGCATATCCTACTTTCGCCGCTCCATAATCCCCTCCCTCTCCAGCCACCTTTTTGTTTCTATCTCCCTGGAAGTTGGAGGCTTACTAATCCTCGTCCTTGCCGCTATGACCTCATACACGGGGGCAAAAACTCCCGTCCCAGTTCCCAGGGTAGGGAGCCGGCTAGCACACAAGCCACCGCAGAGGCCACGGTGCGGTACCCTCTGACCACCCTCAGCGCCTCGATGCGCTGCACCCTACGCAACACTCGCACGTTGATGGCATGAACAGCGCCGGCCCACACCGGGGCCCCATAAACGGTCATCGCCCGCACGACTCCCATATAGAGTTGGCGACACCCGGCTCTCAGCCCCCGTATGTTGGGGAGCAATCGGCTGAGTGCCACCGCCGCTCCCACAATCCTCGCCAGCTCCCGTTTAGGGTGAGGCCCAGATACTTCATCCGGGTCCCCACCCCAATACGGGCGCCATCTACAATTAAGTGGGCCTCAGGTGGTGGCCCTCACCGAAACCCATGGAATAATATGGCCTCAGTCTTGTTGAGAGCCTCTGGATGCGCCCAACTACGACGATTGTGGCTGCCGTGGCCAGGCGTACCAAACTACACTACAACTTTTTTTCTCCGGGCTACGACTAGGGTGTCATTCGCGTAACATATTAGACGCAAATTATCTATACATATAATACAAATGTAAGTCTAACGTGTCTGTACCTTTTAGACTATTGTAAAAATAAAGTAAATTTGGTGCCTTTGTACCTAGATGTAGATGATATGATTTTCGGTTGGCACCGACTTCCAATACATCTCTTGGTAGCACACATATTCATATGTTTCATTAAATTTGGTTAATTTGATAAACTATTTATTTTCCGGTTTTTAGTGCCTTATTTTTATGCCTCTGATTAATATTGAAGTCGGTTAATACTTTTTTTTGAAAATTTACTTAATTTTTCCATTTTTAGTGTACATAATTTTTTTCTTCTAAAACATGCGGTTCACCTGATGGTAAGTGATCACCGTCGCCCATGGATACCTGCAACATGAGAGGAATCACAGACGCGTTGCCGGCCCTTAAGAAAGGAGTAGGCTTGTTTCTTGAAAGTTGTGTTACTTTGTCACGGATCCCATAATCAGAACCTAACCAAACTCTCATCAAACTACCCTTGAAGAACATCCTTTACAATAAAAAAGCAATCATCGAAATCGGTTGGCATGATATTGAGTTATTCGTCATTTATCGTATACACACTAAATGCAAATTTAACACTTATACGGTTTTGCACTGGATGCCGTTGACAGAACTGGACCAAAAATGAGGTAACAAACATAAAAAAAAAAACATACAGTCGAATTGATAACCTCCTCCTTTTTTTGAAGTCGGTTAAAAGTGTCTAGGAATAGCAAAATGCACTTTTTTAGAATCATCATTTTTAGAAGTGGCTGTCTGTCTATTTAAACACGCATCATTACTAAAGTACCGCGGTCATGATAAATCGTTTTAAGGTAATCATAAAGCATATGTTTGAGTAACTCTAGTCTTTGTTTTATTAAAAACGGTTGGATTTACTAAAAGTTATTGTAATTTTAATGAGGATGCAACTTAAGTACGAGAGAAAAATATATAGTAATTAGTAATTCTAATTAATAGATTCAAATTTATTGAAATGACTTTACTAGTCATAGTTTTATACATCAGGTTCCACGCGGATGAAGTCGCAGGCAAAGCTAGTCCGTTATAAAATGCAAAAATTACTTTTCAAATCTAATTATTACTTTAATAGATTAAGGCGTTTAAAAACCATCATACTCTTGAGATTTGTAATAATCGTTTATATATAATATGATACGAAATGTCTTAACTGTAATTATAATATTAATTTAACGAACTTATATACCTAAGAGCAGTTACAAGGTTTTGGGAAGGGTTAATTATAGTGCCAGATGCCGAATCGACCTTCGAACTGCTACTGAAAATGATCTTGCGCAAGATTCATTAACAAAAATTAAACAATATTTATACAGAGTTGTTACCAGATTTTTAGTTCATAAAGAAGAATCATAAAATCTTTTATTAATGAATGTTTAGAGGTAAATATATAACTAGGTTAGGATTATTATAGTCTTCCTATTACTATAATTTAAATAAATAAAATAAAGTAAAGAGGTTCTAATAAAACAATGGGTAAAAAATGCAGTAAGCTTTTTATACTCATTCAGAACATAATTTTTTCAAATAACATATTACAAATTTATGCAAAATGCGAGTATTGTGCACCACGACTCATTTTTATCCCAACCGGTAATCCTATATACCGTATCTTATAGTACAGTACTACACTTTACATGAAATAGACTGCATTATTTGCGACTATCCTCTGGCTAAAGCTAGTTGCATTTCTCCAAAGGATTCTTCTTTGTCTTACATGTTATGTATCTTCTCATTGTTCATATATTATTCTTGTCTAGATTTCTTCTAACAACTATTATTTTGGGTATTAGCTTTTATATAGGGTCTATTTTTGTTAAATCTTCTACTATAGAATGTAGCATAATTGGACGTGATTAGTACGCAAATGATTTCAAATAAATCAGCAAACTACGTCGATAGTTATCTATTGCGCTGTGTAAAAACAATTAGTTTAAAAATATATGATTCACTTAATACAAAGTTGATGTTATGAAATATGGTTAACATTTTAAGAGTTATCTTACGTTCAGTAATAAAGTGTTATTGTATTAACATCTCTATAAGCATATCTAGTGATAAGTCGCCATGTTAAACAGAGCGCGATTGTATTACATTCTAATGGGACAAACCTATTCCATTAAAAGCCACAGTATGGAAATATACAGATGTTATAAAATGGACTCTTAATCAACAGTTATACTGGTACATGCACAGATAAACAAAATATTAATTTGCCTCCTCTGTGGTGATAAGAAATACAGTATAAAATGATACAATATTTGATAAATTTTGTTGGTTTACATTTTCTGGTTCATCTTCCCCTTAAAGCTTCAGTACAGCATCTTTTTACAACCCTGTTTTCTTAAACAGTTTTCAACTTAGCATACACTCTTTTTGTACAAAGAATGTATGATCCAGCTATATCATCATCGGTCTTCGTCTATACATATATGTTTTTAAATTAGCACAGCATAGTGAAGACACTATACCTGATGTAAAGCAGAGCCTAATCCAAAACTGTGCTGATCACCAAGCAATTGTCGCTGTTATGCTGGGTTGGTATCATCTCTTCTTGTGACATACTAAAAAGGAGGCCCTATGGCAGGCTTAGTAATATGTATAGCTTGTATACCTATATTGGTCGCAACCAAGTTTAGAACGAATTCTTAACACGCAGCCTAATTACTAGACCTTCGTGTCTTGGAAAAGACGCGCACTAAGTCATACGTTAGATTTGTACGCTCAGTGTGTGATGATTGCTATCCAGTCAGATGCAAATCCTATAAAGCTTATTTACGTATTTAGTAACTATATTTGTATAACTTAACCCAAACACAGTCTCATAATACGATAATATATTCCAAATTGCTTGAAATTTTTCTATGACATTGCCCACTTCATTAATCATTTTAACTAATATGCTTAGACCCTCTATTTAGACAGACGGTTAACATGTGTTTAGAGTGTCAAGTGCTCTTCTATTTGGTATTTCAAAACTTAATATAGATAGAAAAATAAGTATGTTTGATCTAATGTAATTCCGTAATTTAGGCTCATTAAAACCAACAGATCATTAGGTACCTAATAGTGTTAAGTGTTATAACAACGTTCCAAAGCACATTAATGATTTACTGGATAGTGATTTCAAGCATCATGTCGAGCGGGTTTTAATGCCTAAAGGCTACCATAAGGAGGATGAATATGAGAAAGATGGTGACGTCTAGAAATGATGCCAATCTCTGTACATCCACCAAAAACGAATGTAATGTGTGTAATGTGTTCGTCAGAAAAATGTGTCATCAAAAGATAAACTAGATCCAGTTTCTTGCCGATTCTTCTCAATGACTGAGTTATTTTTTCGAATCGCCATCACTTCCTTGCTTTCCAAAATAATGGAGTCCATTATAAACTGCCAGCTCTTGAAGTACGTAGAGGAGAACCAGCTTATTAGCAACCGTCAATATGGCTTTCGCCAACGTCACCCAGCTGGTGATCTTCTAGCCTTCTTGACACGTCGATGGGTGGAGGCTGTAGAAAGCAAGGGTGAGGAAATTGCCATAAGTTTAGACGTAGCGAAGGCTTTTGATCGGGTTTGGCACAAAGCGCTTCTGTCGAAGGTTACTTCCTTTGGACTTCCCAGAAATTTATGCAATTGAGTATCTAGCTTTCTCACTGGTCGAAGCATAAAAGTCACAGTCGACGGTGCGAGCTCTGAATTGAAACCTGTGTATTGTCCCCTACTCTCTTTCTTCTGTATATCAATGATATGTTGCAAGTTAGCAACATTTATTGCTATGCAGACGATAGCACCGGGGATGCTCTATACACTGGCCGGGCCAATACTTCCCGGGAACGCGTCGTTGAGTGCCGGAATCAACTTTAGTCTGAAATGGGGACGTCACTCGAATACGTTTCGCATTGGGGTACTAAGACACAAGTTTGCGCATTTACCGCGAAAAAGATCAAATTTGACGTAATGCCCAGCTTTTAGGGAGACCCCTTAGTCACCAAATCCAGTATTGGTATCTTCGGCATTAACATATCGAGTGACGTTCAATTTGGCGGTCATTTGGAGAGCAAAGAGTTGTTGGCCTCCAAAAAACTAGGTGTCCTTAATAGGGCAAGAAAGTATTTCTCACCAGAACACCGTTTACTACTCTATAAAGCGCAAGTCCGCCCACACATGGATTACTGTTCTCACCTTTGGGCTGGAGCCCCAATATCAACTGCTTCCGTTTGACTGCATCCAGCGTAGAGCAGCTCGAATCGTTGGCGACGAGGTATTATCCGATCGGCTCGACTCATTGGCACTGCGTCGGGACATCGCGTCTCTTTGCGTTCTTTATCGCATTTACCACGGAGAGTGTTCAGAGGAGTTGTTTGGACTTTTACCTGCCGCTACATTCCACCATCGTACTACCCGCCTGAAACTTAAATTTCATCCACTCCACCTCGATGAGTGGAGGTCTTCCACGGTGAGGTTTTCAAGGTCGTTTCGGCCTCGTACTGTGACCCTATGGAATCGACTCCCAGCGGCGGTGTTTCCAAGCAACTATGAATTGCAAACTTTCAAGAAGCGAGCGTACACCTTTCTTAAAGGCCGGCAACGCACTTGTGACTCTTCCGGTTTTGCAAGTGTCTATGGACGGCGGTGATCACCTACCATCGGGTGACCCGTCTGTTCGTTTGCCCCCTATAATATAAAAAAAAAATAGTAGTTAGTCTATGTGTGTTTTTAGATTTAAGAGTTTTTGTTGTATATAGATAAAAGTTACGATGGGACTAATATGTCTAAAGTGATAAAAGTCCCTAAAGAAAATAAAGAGAAAAAAAAAGATCCTGCCAACAAAAGAAATAGGAAGTATATATAATAAATGGTATACAATAAATTTAAAATAAAACATTGCCGGTATTAATATCGAATCGACACGAATAATTGATAAATATAAATATATATATTTGTCTCTCGGTGGTCGCCATTGTTTTTGGATTGTACTGTGCTCACCATCAGGCACAGTGTAATCACTTTGCAGTGCTAAAAAAAAACACTTTTTTTTCTATTTAAGCACGACAAAGTGACTGCATTATGACTGATGGTAAGCATAGTACAATCCAAGAACAGTGGCGACCACCGAGAGACAGATTATCCATCGTCGGCCGCCGAATGACGAAAGTCACCCGGTACTAGATATGCACAGGCTGATCCCGAAACGCGACGCGCAAAAGAAAACCTTTGACACTGTTCTCCACTCTTCAATATGGGTAGATCTAAATTGTCAAGAAATACATACACGTTTCAAAAAATCTTTCTATAAATTGTCAAAGTAGAGTAAAATTAGACATTAGGACCTTTCATCCGCTTAAAAAGAGGCGTAAGACAAGGTGATCCACTTTCACCAAGGATCTTAATTGCTGACTTAGAGTCAGTAATTAGAAGAATTAATTGGACCAATATTGGGATTCATATAAACGGTAAATTCATAAGCCATATCCGTTTCATTGATGACATTGCCTTATTTTCAGAATATACTAAACAGATAAAATCAATGATCTCTTCACTTCAGAGAGCAAGTAGAAGTGTAGGTCTGGATTTTTTTTTAAATAAAACTAAAGCTATCACAAACTCTGTAAGATACCCCATAATTCTTGATGAGGAACCAATAGAATATATTAATACACTTATTTATCTCGGCAAACAGATCTCTTTCACCAAGGAAAACAATGAATCAGAACTTGAAAGAAGAATTGTAGGCGCATAGAGGAAGTTTTGGAACTTAGAAATTATGAAAAGTTCCATGCCTATAAAAATTAGAAGGTGATGGATTCTTGCATACTCCCATCTCACATACGCATCTCAAATGGAGAAGTACCTATACACATCGCGTAAAAAACAAAATAAGATCTGTCAGTGGAGTATGGAGAGAAGTATTGTTAATATCAAAAGAATTCATCAGCTACGTCATACCATAATAAGGAACTAAACAAATGTGATTGATACTCTTACGTATGCATTAAAACTGAAGTGGTAATAGACAGGACATGTTGCCAGAATGAGTGACAATCGTTGGACGAAACGGTTAACAACATGGGTAGGTCCAGAAGGTGTTAGAAAAAGAGAAAGACTTAAAGCAAGATGGGAAGATGACATAAAATTTATCGCAGGGAGAAACTGGCTAAAGGAAGCGATAGATAAAGACCGCTGGAGTAGTTTGGAGGAAGACTTCACCCTCGCATGAAGGGTTCGTGCTAAATTTAATTTCGAAAAAATATTTTTATTTTTCATTGTATTGACTTTGTTTTTATATTTTTATGTGGCATGAAATAAAAGGCTTTTTTAATTTTTTTAACTCAACGTGGATAAAGTCGTGTGTTACGCCTAGTAAAAATAAAGTAAATTTCATAGGAGCACCTCGTTAAAAACAATAATTCTACCATCACAAAGGTTGTCACATTAACGACCAAACTTTCGACTTCGAAGATAACCGAATTTATTGACTGATCAAAGAAATATTTTTTCCCCCATTTCGTAACGCGTTATCGACGGATTTTTAACTGTATCGATGCACAAATAGAGATGATTTTCAAATGTACGTTTAACGAAATGCGTTCGAAATAAGTGTGAACGAAATAGGCTATGAAAAGATGACTCATTTAGAAATGATCAAACAAAGAGATTCAAACTTGTCCCGTAAAAGTTTTGAGGTGGCTTGTTTATTGTTTGTTTTTATTTTAAGAACAAATTGGATAGATTTTCTTTTGTACTTTATGAGATAATAAGGCAGACCAAACATATCGCGACTGGCATGATGTTTAGCACGCTTGATGCTAGAATATAACATTTTAGCATATGATTTTTCACGCCACAAAAATAACAGTCTAGTTATATAGCTATTGAAAAAAGAAAGATACATTTATTTGACACATATATATGTATGTATAGTAATTTTTGCTATAGTGCTTGATCCAGATGAACACTCATACACACACTACCTTTTTTCCGTACCTATCTTAAAGAAAGACCTATTACAGAACCTATGTAGTTACTTTGTGTATCTATTAGGGTGCTTCGTTTGATAGGAATATTTTTTTTCGCTCAATTGAAGAAGTATTGTTCAAAATATATACAAAAAGATTCTCACCAAAGATGAGCTCTAAATTTAATTTTTTAATACTAGCTAAATGAATTTGAACGTTTCCCATATAATTAACACGTAAATGTTTTTTTTATATGTTGGCAACAATTCACGCTATTCAATAGAATTAATTCGGTGTAACTGAATCGCACAAGCAGCGTTCTTAATTCCAAATGATTGGACCTACATTTTTACAAAACAATTTTGATCATATTTTTTAAAGGAAAACAAAGTCCATATACACATCGTACAGATAAAACTGGATATATAAAAACTACATTACAAATTTAACTAAATTTATTTCATTTAAAACATTAATTATCTACTTTCACATAAGCATCATTTAACATAACACTCTATTATATTACCGAGCGTGGACAGATATAAAGGTCATTCTATGAATCATACCATGTTACATACGATTTCAAAACTATTAGTTCATCCAAAACGAAATTAAATATAGTCAACGATAGAGAATTCCTTTCTAATGACTAACTATCGTATATTTATACACTGCGTACGAGAAACCGTGACTGGAGACAATATGTTACTTCAATCCGTCACTAATACACATTTGAAGTCAAACATTTGGTTTACGACATGCTTACTCACGAAACATCACTAATATATATACAAATAAGGTTGATTTCCCTTTAACGCTATATTAAAACTGAAGTGACAATTGATATATGTTCGGTGAAAGACAGAACATAAAAATTACGTGACAAATATAAAATATGCCATAAATTTCAAACAGGGGAGTGACATAATGAGATGTTTTCGATTTAATTTTAATTAGAAAAATTAATAATTATCCATACAAATATTGGGTGTAAGGGGTGTCGAGTAACATCATCCCAAGCCAACCTCACCTGCACGTGGTGCACCCTGCTGAATAACGAACGAGGCAATGGCGATAGCGGGGTGGTAGGGTTTTACAGCCCGACTGGGTCACAACCACCATGCATATGGCGAAAAGCCCGTCATAGTGACTCGCTTCTGCGCGTCGCGTTTCGGGATCAGCCTGTGCATATCCAGTACCGGGTGACTTTCGTCATTATGGCCGGCATGACAGCGGCGACCGGCGATGGATAATCTGTCTCTCGGTGGTTGCCGATGTTTTTGGATTGTACTATGCTTAACATCAGGCGTAGTGCAGTCACTATGTCGTGCTTCGATAAAAAAAAAATATAGCACACTAATATAATATTGTCACATGCTGTCGTCAATAGAAATCTCAACTCTATTGTAGGTATTATATGTTCTATTTCAACATTCTATACTTTACTAGATGTGCCCGCCACTTCCGCATGGAACACTTTGTACAAAGCAGTGACTAATTAAAGTCATCTAAATGTATTAAGTCTAATTGCTATCAACATTTTTCTCGTACTTAAATCGCTTTTTATTTAAACTTTACCCTTTTTACACAAATTTATACTTAACTTTTAATAGAGAGAACCGATTTTAATAATACAAAGACTAGACGTTACTTGTAGATATGCTTTATAATTTTCTTGAAATTTATCATGAACGCAGTACTTTAACAGTGATGCGTGTTCATACAAACAGATAGACATACATACGTACAAATAGATAGACGTATAGATATTTCTAAAAATGATTGAAATGTAATTTATTACTTATTCCTAGACAAAATTCACAAAATTCCAAAAGGTACAGATACGTTATATTAACATTTTTATTATATGCATAGATAAGTTTCAGATAAGTAAAATGAAATTGCGCTTAACTTAAACAAACTTAAAAACTTTGATTTTGATTTGATTTACGACAAACCTTCAACTTAACTACCACCCGACAGTTAGCTAAGCAGGCGACATAAATAGTCCTAACAGCTTGGAATGGTTTCATCGCAATGATTTCATTTAAACAAAGTCTCAAGCTTATTCTGAGTTGAAGCTTAACTCAACTCAAACTATGAGTGAGAGACTATGAGTTTGCAATATGGTACTTTCATATATTCACCAAACTTGCAGCTGTGACCACTGAATAAACGTTTATCTTCCCTCCTTAAGACCTAGCCAAATTGCGACAAGCTTACCTAAAGCACTCCGATCGCGTACACTAGGATTAAAACAGGTTCTTAAAAAATAAGCTGAATTGAGCTCTTGAACTAAGCAAATGTTGGAAGTACTAGAGTCCAGTATTAAAACTGTCCCTATCCGACGGAAACCATCACCCATCATCTGTCACTAACGCAAAAAATAAAAAAATGTCTTATCGACACAGACAAATTTAAACTAATTCCATATAGATCACGACTTTTGCACAACAACTTAGCTTAGTCGGGAGACATGAAACCTCGCTGATATAAGAATTTACAAGTCGACCTATCTCGCCAATGGTCAATTCTCCTCGGGCAGTCATCCCGACCCCGGCTTTTGACACCCACTCCGCATTACACGGCCCACCTGCACTTCTATTTCTATCTTTATTCAAATTACTCTGTTTCTAATGGTCATAGCGTGATATCAGAAAACCTAAAACCTTACCGATAGCCCAAATATTTATCGCGTTCAAATAAAAATAAAGAGAAATAATTTATCCTGCTTTATAACATTAATTTAAACATCTGTATTAATAAAACAATTAGTAAACAACGAAATATCATATATTACACTAGCATTCCAATTCATTACTATTGGAACGACAATTTCCGGTGGCCATGTTGGATCGGTGCCCGCTCCCAATCTCCACCGGATATGACGTTTTGATCATTTAAATAATCATAATTGCGAAATGCGATTGCCAACAGAATTAATTATTTCACTTTCAGTTTATTTTATTATTATATTGAATATTGACATACGATGGCTATCGAGTGCAGTTGCCGGAATATATTGGTTAGCGCATAGGAATTTTCTTTATGAAGGTGATATACCAGTTTAGATAAATGCTTGCACAAGTCTTTTGGGCCGTAGTAGTAACTTATCACAAATAAGCCATACTACTGCGCCAAGAAGTCGAATAACTGACTTTCGTGCAATAAAGTTGTCAGTTCTGTCTTGATGTACCTATTTCCTTTTAATATTACAAACAAGAAAACTTGTGAGGATGGATGGATGTTTGTTACTCTGTTACGAAGGAACTACTGAATAGATTGTAATGAAATAACTTATAAATAATTAGAGAACAGAAGCTACAATTTCTGAATATACCGTTAAAATTGATAAAAATATAACGTCCATATCAACTAAATTGAAGAACATCTTGCCTTAAGAAAGCTATCCAGCGTCAGTTAAGCATTTAATTTATACAAAGATATTCAAAAACAAAAATACTTTATTCATTATAGTCCTTAAGAAGGCGCTTATGAACGAAAAACCTACAACTAGTTCGGAAAACAGCCCAGGCGTCGAGAAAAACCGACAAGAAACTCGATTTGGTTTATCATTTTATTATACATATTTACAAACATAGACAGTTACGTTTTTTTTTGGCGGATGCACAGACAGGGACACAATTTTCCAGAGATCACAATCATTCACATATTGATCCACCCTATAATGGATGGTGTCATCATTTTTAAAGACGCAAAGTCACAAACAACTATAGTATGGTATAATCAGGTGTTTGGGCGACATTAGATAAGCTATTCTTAGTTTCGATTGATAACGTCAGTGTGTGAATTATTTATTTATTTTGTCTTTAGGTTTCAAGGATTGGTCATTGTTCTCAAATAATCATATCAAATGTTAATATCTAAATCTGAGGTTCTCAATCATAGCTGCCGGAATAAATTCATAAGAACAAGGCTGCGGCAAATTTTCGATTTTCTAAAATGAACATAAAATACAGATTCCATATATAAATCTGTGATATTCATTCAATTATTGAGTATTTTCAAATAAATATCGATGGATATAATTATTCATCCGATCGCAAAATATACGTACGATCGCGTATTCAGTGTACAGTCTGCCTGAGAAATATGTTGCCTGTTAGTTTCACGAGCTTAACGAACTAACTTCTGCTTAGTAAATTTTAAAAATAGGTGTGTTGTAATTGAAGGACATTATTACTAAAATAATAATAATAGTATTTAAAATAAAATAGTATAAAATAAAATATAAAACAATAATGAATAATATACCTGTCTTCATCTAATAATAATAAAACAAAATTATTGTGTTGTTGACTATTTGTTGTGCGCTATACAATCTTTTTGCCCATTATGAATAAGTCCTAAGTTCGAACTTGCACATAATACAGCCAAGAGTTTAATATAAAACAAAGATAAAATATTATTATACGAATTTAAAATAGACATACATTTATACTTATATTGCCTACATCTTATACATATACATTAACTAGCTGGCCCAGCGGACGTTGTCCCGCTCTGATGATAAAAACAAATTTTAACAAATTATATACCGAAACCTTTCGCATAAACCACTTTATTTACTGGTGAAACCCGTATAAAAATCTGTTAGTAGTTTTTGAGTTTAACGCCAACAGACATACAAACGTGGCAGAAGACTTTGTTTTATACTATATCATAATAATAATGATACGTATATATATCTGATTTTTTTTTATTGTCCCAGCAAGGTCTTACCAGCTTCACCGGACTACATGTTTATTTATACCTGAATTTGTGTCCTGAGTATCTATTTTCAAAGCCGTCAAATAGTTTGACCAGCACTGTTACTATTTACAAAGACAGTTATCGGCCGGTATTATCGCATCGTACAAACAAGCAAACACTATGAAATAATGTTAGTTACGGTAAAAAAAAAGAATATTCATTTAATTATCATGAAATTATTATAAATTTCAATACCATATGAGACACCAAATTACCCAACAGCAAAATAATTTACAACAGTTTATAACAACACGAGTTTTAAAATAACACACCAACGTATTTTTATATAGCCATTATTGCCGCCTACAATTGTCACACTATTCTCCAATATCCAATAACACGGACATAATCTCGACAAAAGATATGATCATTATTAATAGAAAACAAAAGGAAAAAATAAAAACAGCAATGATCCCAAAAATGATAATAAAAAATACTATAATAACGATAAGAACAAGGGACTCACGTAGTTTTAAATTGTAATAATATTAGCCTATTATTAACACAATAAAGGCAGTCCTTCGAAAAATGTGCAGATAACAGGTCTACAGTGTGTTACAGGAGGAATATAAAAAGAAAAAAACTATGGTAACCGTTTATATGAAGGTTAAAGTAGGCATCTAAGAAGGTTTCTATTGGCGAATTATTATTCTTTATATCAATACATATACAAACAATTAATGTACATATATTGTACATATTGGCTTGACAGTCTCTAAAACCATTTGATCGATTACAATGGAAGTTAACTCACCTATTCTTCGATGGACAATGTATTTATACTATCGAATTTGCTATACCTTGCCACTAGGTGGCGACGCGGTACGACGATTTTTGTGCTGTTCATTCAATCTGTTGGGTATACCTATTGTTGTATTCTATCGTTACTATATCTCTTTCATGTAAGTGTTACTTTATCAAAAAATCATTGTATGTACATGACTGACTATTATTTTGCACTCCTGCCAGAAATAGATGGGATGCTGACACATCTTATTACACGCTTAATTTTACCTAAAATAATTAAATCTGAAATCTATATTACTACATTACATTGTCGAATAAGTTGAAAAATATGTGTAAACGTATCTGTCACTAATATGCAAAGAGTTCTAAGCTTATTTTAAAAAATATTTCTCAAATAACAACTGGGTGTATGTTTGAGAGAGTCTCTGGATTATTTGGATTCACAAATTGGTTCCGTTAGGTGTCGTTGCAATCGGGTTTTTAATATTTTAAGATTTTTTTGCATTTGAATCCGGTAAATACCGGTTTGGTGCCTAAGAAGTTGCACAGGTCAACTAGTTAATAATAAAAGAACGTAAATACGCAAAATATTAGTACTTCATTCAAATCAGATCAGTTACTAATTATGGTTTATTTGATATGTTCGGATACCGCGCCGATGGACGTAGGTTTGAATCCTTACAACTGAGTCGGAACTAACGATGAAGGAAAATATCGTGATGAAAACTCGCCATGGTGATACGGCCACGGCCAAACCCCATGATGCCGTCAATCACTTATAGGCCGGGGAGCAGGAGCTGCCGAACCGGCACTGCGTCTACTTCCCGGTAGGTGTCGGCCCCTCATCAGGGGTCTCGTCGCGGTCGAGGGGTCAGAATCTTAGACTACTCAGAGTAGAGGGAGAGTTGCCTTCCATGACGATCGTAGGAGGCGCATGGGCACAAAGCGCTTCAACAACACGGGCTTGTACAGAAATTCTGCCAGGGCAACGGACGTGCCCACGTTCACTGCCTGCAAACGCTTTCTACGGCGACCTCAGGTCATTTAACATCTAATGATATTGTGGCCAAACCTATAAATACATATAAAGCTTTTTTTTTAATAATATTAAAAGTGTACTGGCCATTTACAAATCTTTCATAATCTCGATGGCTATGCCAGTAAAAACATATGAACGTTATGTGTGCTGGCGTCCGTTCTAAATAAATTATAATTAATATATTTGTGAGTATAAATATTACAATATTCAATCAAGAACTTCTTACTAAATGACACTAATACGAATCAATTTCTATACCGTCCAACGGATTGCTATGAAAATTGGGACATCTATACTTAAGAGTATCAGTTTTTACTTAAGATATGCGGAACTATTCAGACAACTACATAAAGCTAATTTCTTGATTTAATTAAATATAACTGCTTCATTGAATTATGGTGTAAAATCCATAAAACTAAATAGGTAACATTTAACTGAGGTTGACTGTACCTACATACATCATCCACAGTGGCCGTGTAAAGGCGGGCTTGGTACGTCCGCCTGATTTATAGCTCACTAGCCCCAGCATACGGCATCACTCACACATTTGTGGTACATACAATTCTTACCTACATAGAAGTTTTCATGTTTATTTTGCAAATCTTTGTGTATTGAGGTTACTTTGTGTGAACAGATTTTTGATTTGTGAAATGATTATAATTTCTAAAAATCATCGTATATCACACGTACACGTAATATATTTTTTTAAATATACTGCCAAATTGTATCCCGCCTTTTTTAAATTAATCATTCAGTCGATTAATACCAACTGTTTATAACAGTAACTACAACTTAACCAAAGTCAGAAAAGCAGTGCATTCATTATTAGAGATGGTCAATAATAATTAAATACGAGTCAAGAGTACGGACACTATGTTATTAGTACAAACAGTAGGTCAATAGTACAGTCCCATCATTAATAATAATATGCTTTCAGTAATTACACCGACACATATTATTGTTACTTTAACAATAATAATATAATTATATTCATAAAAATATTTTCGACATACAATTACAATAATACAGTTTGATAACTACACGAGTAAAACAAATTAGTCTTTATTATTTCCAAACATTTCTGTTATTAACATAAATCGTTGCAGGTAAATGAGTATATTCGTCGAGTGGGATAGGCAAACAATAATGGGTAATTTCGAATAATGATTGCTACGCAAACCCGGACGTACACACGCTGCATAAATTGGATAGTAATTAATCACACGCAATGAATTTAAACTGATTTATTTTATATGAAAAATATTACTTTTATAGGAAACATAATAAATTAAGATATATTTTAAAAGTGTATTTATTTTTCGTAATAACATACTTAACACAGTGAAGCTATTTGCTTCGTTTAGGATTTTTTTTCTCGAACTGACTACGCTATTGACCTAGCAAGATCTTAACAGCTTCACTGGACTGCTTCATTTAGGAAAAGATTCACATTAACGTAATTATAATAAAAAAGTAAACAAACCATTTATATCTTGATGCCGGTTCTATCGGCACAGAAGACTTTGCAACTTAGTCCTAAAGGCCTATTACGACTAGTCTAGGAGCTGCGGTGGTTTTGAAATTTGTTAAATATAGATTACAGATCATAGTGACTACTTCTAATCAGGTATTCAGCACTTACCGTATGCTTACAAAAAATATAAAAAATAAGCAATACATTTTAACTACATAGTTTATTGTGAATATGGAATTGTTAACCACAATTACAATTATTAATCTTACTTATTTTGATCTTCGTTTGAATTTAGCCTAACTAACCTAGGATTTACTTGAACTATCCAGCCACAGCACAGACTAAGGACAAATATTTTTCTGTATTTCTGTTTCATATATTTTATATTTTGGCCACAATAACATTACGACTTCCTGTAAATACTCAAACGGGATAATTGTTATTAAATATGATTCTAATTACAATAAAAATTAATGCACCGCGTTCCACATTATCTAGCAGGTGTACACAACCAAATGTACCTCTAAAACGAGCTCCCTAGATCACTATAATCATTGGCGTGACATAATAATCCCGTGGTTAATAGACCGAGTTACCAGAACATTACGAGGCGTAATGGCGTACCGTTTCGCCGTCGAACCGTCCTCGTGATTACGACATGTGTATTTATGTATTTACCGTTCATACTTGACGGGAATAAAAATATCATCGCGCTGTTAAATCTTGCAATGTCAGTAGAGTTCGCGAGACTATGAGCTTTGCGTGAAAAGCGCTTTATTTCAACAACTATAATTCTCATAGGCATTCAAGAATGTCTTCAAATTTGGGTTAAATATTTCATTATAGTACGATAAAGTGAATTATTGTACCTGATGGTAAGAGCCGTACTATCTAAAAATAGCGGTGGCAAAAATATCTAAAACCACGATGACAGTTACCGTTAAATGAGATTGTTGATCAAATACTAAAATCTACATATTATTTTAAAAAATAAAAAAATGTTATTATATACTACCCAGCTGTTTCATTGTTTGTTATTTAAAATGTTTTGTGCATCACTTAAATTGACAATTACTTAGTGAATGTTGCGTTTGCTTTTCATTAACTCGTGTACTAGGAGTCCATGTAAATATTGTATATTCCTCTACTTTATCTCTGGTTAATAGAATTGGAGCATATATTTTATACTATACTATTTACGTTTAATACTGAGATGTTTCTAAGCTTTTTTTTAATAAGAACTAGGAACTCTTATAAAGTACCAAAATTACCCAAATATACCGACATTTTTAGTCACCCAACAAAGAAATGTAACGAACAAAATAAATAAAGGAAACATGTAGGCATAGCCAAAGTCTTTCTTTTGTAAGATTTGATTAAAAAATCAAACATAATTAAATCTTCATATGAACCATCTTCATATAGACATAAATCCTTCGTCACTGAGTGTGTTGTAGTGGACGGTAATTGTATATATGTTGTACAAGTGTTAGCAAACCTAGAAATAATCCACTCGTACATATGCGATAAAGGACGTTGTGATACTATCATAGATACCAGGGGAAAAAAAAACAATTCCTTGATTTACTTAAAATGTAAACACTAATGGAGTTTTAGCCTACATACTTATCTATAAAACTTCAGCTTAATATTTTGGGTGACTAACTAATTTTAACTACCGAATTGTTTCTCGTGGCGCAATGCTAGTAGTCTACTATTAAGCCGAGATGTCCCAGGTTCGATTCTCGTGCTTCCACAGGACTTGTTCTTGTGTAATAAGCATAACCATTAGTTCTATATTTGGCTGTTAGAAATCTATACACTAAAGAATACTAGTTATACGTAGTTTCGAATTGAACGGGTGTCATCATGGATACGTTAAAAATTCGAGTAATTATGGAATATGAGTACCGTCGTGGCAGCAACGCGGCACAAGCGGCAGGCAACATCAACGACATTTACGGAGTTAACACCACAAACCAACGCACCACCTGTTATTGGTTTACTCGCTTCCGTTCTGGAAATTTCGACCTGAAAAATAAACCTCGCGGTCATCCGAAGACTTTGGTCGACAATGACGAATTAAAGGCGATTGTCGAAGCTGATGATACACCATCTACAGCTGAATTAGCAGCAGCTTTCGACGTTAGCGTCAAAACCATATTGATCCATTTGCGTCAAATTGGCAAGGTAAAAAAGCTTGACAAATGGGTACCCCACGAACTCAATAGTCGCCAGAGCGAAGTACGCGTCGAGACGTGCCTTGCACTGCTCGACAGACACAAATGAAGGAATTTTGAACCGCATTGTTACCAGTGATGAAAAATGGATTCTGTTTGATAACCGCAAGCGCTCAGAAGTTTGTTGGATCCTGGTTTAGCACCTAAACAATGCCCTAAACGAAAACTTACCCCTAGATAAATGATGGTCACTGTTTGGTGGTCTAGTGTCGGTGTGATTCATCACAACTTCTTAGAAAACGGAGTGAACATTACTGCAGATGTGTACTGTGTAGAACTGAACACAATGATGGAAAAGCTGGCACATCTCCAACCAGCAATGGTCAATCGCTCGTCTCCGCGCACCTCATACCTCATACTGCATAGCAGACGGTCTCCAAGTTGCAAGAACTCGGGTTTGAAGTTCTCCGTCATCCGCCCTACTCACCAGACCTAGCGCCTACAGACTACTGCTTTTTCCAGAATTTGGATTACTCCCTGGCGGGAAAAAAATTCAATACCCGAGAGGCAGAGTTTGAATTTGTTGCCTCCCGTCCAGCTGATTTCTTTAAGAAGGGTATCATTAGACTGCCACTGCGTTGGCAAAGATGCATTGATTGCATGGGTGATTACTTCGATTTCGTCTGATAAAATAGAATAAACAGATGTCATTGATTTTGTCTCCTAAATTATCAGTTTATGTTAAACGATAAACATTAATGTCTGTGGTAATGTTTTGCCAGTCCTTGTTTATACTTGCAAAGATAAAATACGATATAGTACGAACGGCTGCAGATGTGACATTAATTAGGTCGCAGGAGACGGCGTCGCGGAGTGGAGCGGGACCGCTCTTAGCAAATAGGACGTGTTTAGACGCACAAAGCACGCACTCCACACGTTTTACGTACGTCAGCTTACTGTAGATACGTCGATTTATTTAAGTTCTATAGCGGCGGGTCAAAATAGCTATATGATTATGTATGTTTAATTATTGTATTTAATAAATATAAATATTAGTTACATAAAACTTTTGTGCATATTACCTGTAAATATAAATTTCGATGTTTCACATTTGCGAGGTGCGATGGCTCCCAATTCTTTATTTACTGGTCAGCATTTTATCATAATCCCGTATGATAGTAAACATCAATTTACAGTAAGATAGAAATATGGTAAGACGTAAAAGGAAACGTAGAAGGTTGTAGATTTTTATTTTATAGATTAAAACTTTGATCATAATTTAAGTTGATGTTATGTAACTATAAGATACAAACTAGTAATACAATAAAGCTAAGTGAAGGGTTCTTAGCTTATTACATAGGGACAATGCTTTGCCATTATTTTATGGTGTTAACACGATATTGGCCCTCAGCAAAAGGTGACACTCCTTTTAGGATGTAAATTCAGGTTGATCAACATGATATCTGATGACACTGATACTGAGCAAGAGCCAAGACAAGTTTGTAAATGAGTCCGATTAGACCTCCCACGGCAGCGGCTCAAGCCTAGGTTCGATCCCTCGGTAGGGAGCCCTTGAGTGCGTTGCTTGCGCGATACGGTCACACACAAATATACATCACTGTTATAACACTACACGATCACCCCCACACAAGTGCACGCCTACACGCTTACACATGAAAGTGGAAGGGTTTTCTTTTTTTTCCCTTATCGAACTGAAAAACTCTCAATTTTACTATAGCAAATATATGGATGAGTTGTTGAGGCGTGTATGCTTGGTACACAACAACTCATACATATTATATAATTGAATAGTTAGCTAGGTTAACATTTCTCAGCTTTAAGTTTCCTCGTGATGTTTTCCTTCATCGTCAGCTGATAGCGCTACTAATCTGAATCAGTAAATGTACATGACTTCTAAAAAAACGTGGGTACATGCCGGGGTTAAAACTTAACGGACACGGGATTATATTCCACCTACCAAAACCTTAGATCACCACGACAATTACGTTCTATTCATAAACGTCTGGCATAAAATATGTGGAAATTTTGTTTGTATCGCTGTCATTGCAATATAATTAAATTGTAACCTTATCCACGCTGTGATATCCTATTTAAAACATATGCAATCTCAGGCGACGCGGCGATCAGGCAAATGTGTCTAGCTTTAGAAATATTAAGTTTATGGTAATAAATTACAGATGAGTGTTTATTTGACCTGAAAGACGAGTTAATAGAAGTTTCAGTAATATTAACACTCCGAAATCATTTAGGGGTAGATGGAAAGTGACAAGACTGAATCTGATTTCTAGCAATCCAAAAATAATAGCGACCAACAAAACTTTTACAATTCCTCAATAGTCGTTATCATGCCTCAAAATTCTCTATAGCTTGAGATACACGTAATCACCATATATCTGTTCGTAGCTATTTGTTTGGTAGAGCTTACCTACCACCTTACTTGAATACTTTGGAGGAATTATACCCAGTGTATGGTAGATGCTATCAACGTATCAGCGAATTCATATGTAAACTAATGAACATATTAACCGAGCTAAAGACGTTTATATTAATAGTTAGCCCACGCAACTTCGTCTGCATGATATAGGTTACCTACCGATTCCAATTGTATTTCCAAACACGAAAAACTTAAAAACTTAGAACCCAATAAAAACGACCCTTTCCAATTGTGAAACCAAACAATTCAGGGGCTCATTCCAGGACTTATGTATGTATGGAAGAAATGTCGCTGAGGTGGGTGTAACTGCATCTGTCATTCAACAGTATCAATAGTTTCGATTTGCTGGAAATATTAACGGCCGTTGAATAATATGAATGTTGTTCATACAAAAATAGTAAAATTGCGAATAAAAAATGAGAGGGTGAGGTAAGAACGGTGAAAATTTGAGGTTGTAGGTATTTTTTGATGGCAAATAAAAATAAAACTGGATTGGGACAGCCTAACCACCTAGATGTATAAAATATACTTTAGGACCTATTCTCATATCTACCAAAAATACATTGAAAATTTCATAAAAATCGGTCGAACCGTTTTGGAGGTGTCCAACGACAACCACACCGTTACACGAGATTTTTATATATTAGATTACAAAAAAAAACTCTGTAACCTGACCTTTCCAAGATTTTTTTTTTCAATCTTTAAATTTTTTAGAGATTTCTCGTAGTCCTGAGAATTTTCCAGAATTTCTAGTTGAAAACACTTGCATCTTGAGAAATTAGAAACCCTATTATAGACACAATGGAAAATACAATTTTGAAAATATTAAAAACATATATCCTAAGGACATACTGTATTTTAGATTATAAACTATTGCCAGCCTGTAAAGACTCTCACTACTGGATCAGTGGCATTTTTCAGTAAGTTTCCATAAAAAAAAATCACGCTAAACTAAACGTCAAGAACTGATGCACACGCAAATTTTCATAAAATAACATTTCTCGGATACTGTATAGTTCAAGTTCAGTTCTTAGATTCTTAGGTTTCCTCACGATATTTTCGTTCACAGTCAGCTGCTAGCGTAACCAATATAAATTAGTAAATATACGCGAATACTGAATTCCAAATCGATATTTTGCTGGTCGCGTCACTCGACTTTAGAATAATTTTGAATATTCATCACATTTCATCGTCAAAGGAGAACCGTTAATTCGGCCAATAAAAGCCGAATCGATTTCATTCGTTCAATTTTCATGACCAAATTACCCAAATATTCGCTACAGTGCACCTCTTCGATAATTAGTGCCGATTGAATTACGAGCTCCAGTGGGTGGTAAATCACGGAACAGTGATGTGTCGATAGATTTATCGACAGTTGTCGATAGTTTAACGTCGGCCCGACTAATGAGGGCGAAATGTGACGCAAAATATTTTGTCTCAACTAATTCTACTAATTAGTTCAAGTAGCTCGGTTGCGTTTGTGATTGGAATCGCTGCCAGAAATACAAGTCCGCAGCGATATGGCTTTGAATTATAACAAAATTATTAACAGATCACATGGGACTTGATTGTATTTTTTGAACTGAAATACTAAAGGTGAACATTTTACAGAATCCTAATATGGCGAATGTACAACAATAAATGATCTAGATAGATATAAGGGCATAATTACACACACGACTAATTCCATAGTAAGCTTAGCTTGTATTATGATAACTAGGTAACTGATATACATATGCATATAGTAAGGTTGTCCTTAGGAGGAGTGTTTTCAAATTTATTTGCACCGAGGGCACAAACGCTCTTGAAACGATAAAAGAGGTTCCCTGAAAATGTGAGCTCTTAATATTTAACTATATTATAGTCCGCATTACAACTAAAGCTTTTTATGGAAATAACATAAGAAAAATTATCTTCGTTCTGTAGAATTACATACCTCGCGGACAAAATGAAGTATAAAAATGAGTAATACATATTTCTATGAAAAAAATTAGCGTTCTACAAAAGATGTTTCTTATGATTTTTCGTTGTGTGTATTGTTTTAAATGTTATAAGAGCCCAATTTTTTATACAATTATCAATATTATCTATCCTTAATATTAAAAAACTCAAGAGTGTGTTTGTTTGAACGGGCTAATCGTAGGTAGTAGGTAATAGTACGATCTGAAAGATTCTTTCAGTTTTAGATAGCTCATTTATCCAGAAAGTTTATATGCTATATATATCCTTTCACATCATCACTACTCAATAGATTTTGATTTCGATAGGTTGTAGAGCCACGCTGAAGCTATTACTGGTTTCAGTATGAATGGGTCGGCTCGTCCGGGGTAGTACCACCCCTCTCACAGAAAACCGACGTGAAATAACAGTGCTTGCATTGTTGTGTTTCGTTCGGTCAGTGAGAGTGCCGGAGGCCCACCTCCCTTCCTCTTTCCTTCTTTCCCTTTCCTTCCCCTCCTCCTCTCCCATATACAGGCTGGCAACGTACTTGACTTCCCTGATGTCGCTAGTGTCTATGGACGGTGGTGATCACTTAACATCACGTGACCCACCAGTTCGTTTGCCTCCTTTAATATAAAAAAAAGATTATCAAGAAATTTTAGGTGCACCTTTTCAGAGGTAAAGAAAAGGACGTCTAGGGATATATCAAATCTATATTACCACAAGAAAACGCTATCAAACCAAGCTATTTATAAAATAAACATTTGTATTATTAAATATATTAAACAGTAAAGCGTTAAATTCTCTATAAAAAGATGTATTACTCATTATTATACAACATCGATTTGCCTCCGAGTTATAAAATTCTGAAAGACGAAGACAATTTTTATTACGTAATTTCTATAAGAAATTTAGGTTGGAATGCATACTATCTTTGACTATAACTTCTACTACTTATATAACTTATAAACTATCAAAAACTTCCGTCCGGAATAAGCAAACTATACACGAAAACTTGAATCGTTACTCTTAAATATACCAAAGCATAATTTATTTCGCTATCGTCGTATCGCTCGAACAATAGCCCCGGTGACCTCAACCGAGACTTAACTGAGGCGTAATTAAAAAAGGCATCAATTTTTAAGCCATTATTAAAACGAGTTTTTACGTCGACTACAAAACACAATACTATTTCTACCCACCCCACAACATATCGTTACATTATAATTAAGACATTCAATTTAAATACGGTTAACATTCTCTTTTATCGAGCGATTATAACCGCATTAGCACATCACTAATTTCACGTCGATAGCTTGTTTTTTAGTTTGTAAATACTGTTGAAATTAATTCATAATTGATGTTTAATTAAAATGTTATTTATTTTTCGAAATATACATACTTCCGTTTTAAGACCAAGGGTATAATTACGACTAGAATTTTATATTTGGATTATTTTGCTTGTTTTTATGTTACAGTATAAGAACTGATATTCAGACATCAGACACCAAGTGTGCCACGTTTACCTGAAAATGAAAATTCTTTATTCAGTTTAGGCCCTCATAAGGCGCTTATGAACGTCAAAAACTACCAGCGGTTCGGAAAACAACCCAGCCATCGAGAAGAACCGGCAAGAAACTCGATCGGGTACATTTTTTTAACATATATTTCCAATACATCATACAATAGCTTCTAGTGGATGCACAGAGAGGAGTCAATTCCAGACATCACTATCGTTCACATACTGATCCACTCTATAATATCCTTTTGACACTAAAACTCGCTTGACGTGGCGCTTAAATTTACAGCCCGGCAAATCGGTAAGATGTTTTGGGACTTTATTGTAAAACCTACCTCTATTACCTAAGAAACTATTACTGGTTTTGCTAAGTCTGAAACATGCGACGACCAGTTTATTACAGTTTCTAATATTTACATTATCCCGGTCTTTCATGTTCCTAATAATTCCCTTAGCTTCTGATGTCGTCTGATTGGTTGTTACCATCCTTAGGATGAATCGGTCACAATGACTCTAGGTCATTTTAAGTCATCGCATTTCGTAATCATCCATTATATAACCAGCTATCTGGTGGATTTCTTGGACGATAACCATTTTTTTATTGCAATGTGGTTACCAAAAGCCGCCACGTTATTATTAAAAAATCATTTATCGTAAATACATTAAACTTTCGACCCCCGACCAAACTTTTTTGACCCCGTAATAACATACCTACGAGTCTATGACATACAGATTGACATTCTGCATTACCGAATAAGTGATAATCATATACATCGTCCCAGCGATGCGTGAAATATGGCGCATAGAGTAAATATAATAACAGACAATCAACTCGTTTATTTTAGGACACACAATTAACACACATTGTTTACTCATTTCACAAAGGATGAAACCCCATTTAGTCAACAGAGTATCAAAGGTACCTCATCTAAAACAGATATTACAAACCCTGTATGGAATAAAGCTGTTTGTGAAAAAGCTCTCAACAAGTCTGTTTCTACAATTTTGCTAAAAATCTTTGAAGTTCCAGAAAAACTTATTAACAATAAACATAAGGTAAAAGGAGCCAAAACTACATATATTTTCTTGCTCATTTCGTCGATTTTTCTATTAAAAACCTTAAAAAACATTACTTTCTTATTCGTCGAATTGGTAACAAACTTCACTGAAATAACTTTACTTATGCATTTATTTACAGTTTAATCCACATTCCTACATAAGAGTAAATTAATGCAAATGTTAACTAACAGTTTAACAAATAATTATTATTACGCGAGTTATGTCTACAAAAGCTGCGTAAAATATATAAGTATACGAAATTACTTGGATGTTAATCTGTAGAGCTTTTTTTTATATCATAGGAGGCAAACGAACAGGTGGGTCACTTGATGTTAAGTGATCACCACCGTCCATAGACACTTACAACACCAATGGAGTCGTAAGTGCGTTGCCAGTCTGTGTTGGGGAAGTGTGGGAGTGGGGGGAAGAAGGGAAATGGAGAGGGGGAAGGTGAGAAGAGGTGGGGCTCCGGCGCCCTCACTGACCGAACGAAACGCAAAAATGCAAGCACTGTTACTTCACGTCGGTTTTCTGCGTGAGGGTGGTATAACCCCTGTCGAGTCGACCCATTCATGCTGAAACCAGTAATAGTTTCAGTGTGGTTCTGCCACTACAAAGCTGTCTTAAAACAAGTATCAAATCTATATAATACTTTTTAATATCTAAATAGAATTCTGCAGTTATTCTAAGTAAAAGCTAAATTGGAGTAGTTGCAGAAAAGTACACAGCGATGGAATCATTACATTTTCATAAATTTCCTCATAGAGTCGACACTAAAATCTCTTAGCGCTCTCTACTCTGCACTCTACATAGATATGAACTCGGCGTACGTAAACCATGTTTTCCTGGCCACACCCTACCAATTACCATTACCAGCTCGCACCGACATGGAAGAAACTCAAATTATATTTGAGTAATCTATCCACTGGGAGCTATGTATAATTAAATTAACAGTTTCAAGCTATGCGTAGTTTATACATATGCAAGTATATATTTTTCTAGTTTGACTTTTACTAGTTCCTACCCGCGACTTCATCCGCGTGAAATAGTTATTTTGAGCTAACGGTAACTTTAACTCGCGACTTCGTTTAGATTTTCTTCGTTTACTTTCGTTTAAATTTTATATTTTAATTGAAAGCTAGATAATAACTAAAAAGAAAAAGTTCTAGAAAAATAATATCACGTAACTTTACAAGGATGAACAACACTATTTAGGATACAGTGTTGTATTGATCTATTATTATGGATGGAATTTAAAAAATAACAAGAAATTAAATCAAACTCGTTGATGTAAATAAAACTTTGGAATATAAATGAACGGCAATTAATATGTGTGTAAAGAGCAAAAAATATTTATTACCAAACTTCGAACGTTCTTCATACTTAAATGAGTAATCAAATATTTCGATATCTAAAACATAGCTTGTATTATCTTGTAATATCATAGCATTGGTCGGAATTGAGCCTAACAACCCCTCGGAGCCAGGCAGCGTTAGTTATTTTGCGTGAGGGCACACGATATTTTTATTCATGGCATTTAATAATAGAGTAGCGAACGCCACAACCTACGACGCCGGATCGATGGAAAAACACATGCCTTTTTTATGATTATCTATATGACATAGAATAATATCAAATCGTTCTTGCAATTTATACACTGTTTTATGTTTAGTTACTTCAAAGATATTTCTATCAACATCTGTATCTTAGGTATTAGACTGATTGTTTGTACTCAAAATAGATTTAGGTGGAGCTTCTGAATTACGCAATTAGGATTGCACAATAGATTTAAGTGAATTGCAGAATATGTAAATATTTTTAAGTGACGACGTTGCCTAAAATGCTGGAACTCTAAGTCTACACAAGGACTGGTTTTGAAATGCAGTTGCTGGAACATTCTTATAGATGCTTAGTGACGATTTTTTACTTAACAGTAGTATTTAAATAAACGGGAAAAACTCTATCATCATGCTATCATTTCTCTCGTTACAAATTTAATAGATTACACGTTGCACATTTTATAATATTTGGAAAAACTATACAATTGCGGTTATTTTGCATTTTTTTAGGTTAGACTTCAAACTCAATCAAAATACGCTTAAGGAGCTCTCAATTATAACTGCTGAAAAATACTTATACCTGCTTGTCAACAGATTTTCAGCCCTAGAGTGTGCCATACTAGAAATGATGTGACAATTATTTACTATATATATACTCCCGACTCTCCACCGCTATCAAGTTAGTCAGTACATACCTATTTGTGTTATAATTTCGGTAAGATCAGTTTGACTATAACCGAATGCACCAATTATAACAGATATAAAATTTTTAATTATAACTTCTAATATTTAAAAAAAAATTATATAGATAAATAAATTGGTAACACATTCAAAAATGAATAATATTTGCTTGCAAATTCTGAATTAATATCATATGATAATATGTACACATTATTATGGCGTACAAATTATACGGTTTCTTTCTAAAACGCCACTTAGTATACATCACTTCCTTTCCGATTTCATTGAAATATCTTATCACTCGTGATCCCGTACTTTTGACTGCTCTCAATGTTTCCTCAGTTATGTAATTAGACTCGCTACCAAAACTTCCTAGAGTAATTACCGCTAAATTATGTCGTGATTACCACAAAACAACCTCAAAAATCAAAGTAAAAGAAAACTTTATTCAATTTAGGCCTTGATAAGATGCTTATTAACATCAAAACTATTACCTGTTTAGACAAACAACTCAGACATCGAGAAGAACTGGCAACAAACTCGATGTGGTTTATCTTTTAGACAGTATATATTGGCGTTCCGAACAATAATTATATACATTTCTATACAGTTTATGAATGAATCAAATATAGGACAGGCTGCACAATCTTAACACAGAATATAAATATTAAATGTATACAGTCCGTTATACTACGCGTCACTAGACTAACGCAAGCGCGCACGCTTACTGACATATCATGACGAGAAATTATAATTTACACGCCTATAAAAGTTTTCAATTCAAAAATAATTTAAAAAGGAGCATTTAAATTATTTACCATTTCTACAATCCGAAGTTAGGACGAAGTGAATGGAATAAAAGTGTAACAAAATGAGCTGGTAAATATTTAACAGTGCAATGCGAGTGCGACACAGCCAGTTGCCGCTCACATGGGACAGATTAATTAAATTAGATCAACGCCTGGCTAATGGGATTAAAATCTGCAAACGCTGGGCTTTGTTGGACGGTTCAGGTTGTCGCACGATTGCGACCAGTCCCACTGACCTGCATGATTCATTTTAATTGTCATACGTGTTAAAATTATTTAAAAGATTACTAGCTCCCGGCTGTACATTTTTTATAGGTACACGTTTTTTATAATGAGTAATTATTAGCTGTTTGAATGCATACTCCTTTGGCACGATATGAGTCATCATTGAGAGTGTATCTAGCTGGAAATCAAATATGTGTACTCTAATGTAACACACCATGAAGTTAGTCATTAAGGAGTTTTTTTTAATATTATATACAATTTATTATCTATACAATGTCATATATTCAAATGTTTATACTTAGTAGTTAAAATAACTTCACCTTGCAAAGTTTTGACTCGGTCCAGAATAGTCAAAATGTTTAAAAAAATTCTTATTCGCACCAAAAAGTATAACTTCTGATGTGCGTACATAATTTATTTTATCAATTATGATTTTATTTGTGCCTTTTAATCTCTATGCTGATTATGTGTTACTTATGATAATTTTTATCATTAATGCTCAGGCAGAATATAAAGTATAATGATACAAAGCTTATGTAACTCGCAAATTATGCAATAACTTCGTCTATACCGTTTTAGCCGTAAGCGAAGTCACCGGTGACATCTAGTAACTGATAAAAAGGAACACCTATTTAATAAATCTGTGAAAAGTACATTTCTTTTATCTTATATCTATTTATTTCTGTTTGAGAAACATCTGTGAGTGAAGGTGGTAGAGCCACGCTGAAGATATTATTGGCTTCAGCAGGAATAGGCTGACTCGCCCGGGGTAGTACTACCCTCTCACAAAAAACTGACGTGAAGTAACCGTGCTCCCATTGTTGCGTTTCGTTTGGTCAGTGAGAGCGCCGGAGGCTCACCTTTCCTCACCTTCCCTCTCTCGTCTTCCTTTCCTCCCCAAACACAGGCTGGCAACACACTTGCAACTCCCCTTGTGTTGCGGGAGTCTATGGACGGTGGTGATCACTTAACATCAGGTGACCCACCAGTTCCTTTGCCTCCTATGATATAAACAAAAGTCATTTAACTTGAATTATAGCAGGCTTAGAAATTCACCGAAAAATTGTATAGTTTGATTGTAGCCGATTTTATGAATTATTTCCCGGATTACCTCGCCCGTTTTCGGGTGTATCTCCGTTCATTCAGGCTTTACTAGACTACGGATTGACTGAAGTTTATGCATTTCTTTTTTTCACTGGACGAGACGTTTTCTTCTAAAGTCATAAATAAATAGAGTACCAAATATATTTGAAAAAAAAAAAAAAAAAAAAAAAAAAACAATTTCAGTCTGTCTGTGATTGAACGCGCATCAAGCAAACGCTACTAAACTGATCGCGATTAAGTATTCACAGGTTGATATCCCAAACCATATTCCGGTGAAGCTGTTAAGACCTTGCTAGTTCAATAGCGTAGTCAGATCGAAAAAAGAATGATATCCCAAACCCTTATAAATAAAGTAAGATATAGTCTATACGATTAGAAAGTCTTTCCTTTATTCAGGCTAATCTCAGAAACGGCTGGACCGATTTTAACGAATTTTTTTCTAGCAGACAAAGCATTTTTAAGAGTATAGTTTCGATGCATCCGTATAGGCTAAGCTGTAATGATAGCATTTAATAAAGGCAACTTAATATCACAAAACATTTTGTACGGGATAAACATTAATGAGCATAGTGTGTTATCCTGGTGTGTAAGCTACTACTCTAAAGTCTCATTAAAATCCGTTCACTAGTTTTTCCGTGAAAGGAAACGTACATCCTTATAGACTTCCTAGTTTATTGATTACGGTTTCCAATAAACTTATCATTTATTTAATGTTTCAATCCACGTATACAAATTGAATAAACTGCATGTTTCCCATTTCAATGTTTGTCGTACAATTAAATGTGGCTCACAAAAATATCCGTTCCGTCGGCAGACATGAATGTATCTTAACGAGCTCCTATAAAAGAGGGAATCATGTAGAGGGGATTGCTAACAGCTCACGACACGATCACGTAACGACTTTCTTGTTTGAACTGAAAACTTTTTTAGGCTCGTCGACCGATATTTTTGGCAGAAGATAAATTTGTAATTTCGCGTCAAAACGTGCTACATCCACCTGACTGGTCGTATTGCGCTTGTTTTGATTGATTGATTAATAGACTTTATAAAATGTAGTATATATAATTATTTTTCCAAGTGTCAACAGATATGAAAACCACACTAACGATGATAATTTCAATTAACAAATTTTGAAATATAAATATTGACATTCACACTATAATTCATATGAAAATTCAAATGAGAACACACTTATTTAACTGTTTTGAGTTTTCACTTCTATCGCCAGTCCTTGACTGCCTCAACTTTTTAAAAATTATTTTATATAGTAGTAAGTAGTTTTGTAATCGATGATAACGGATTATTAAACAACGTGAATTTATGCGGGCTTTGGCGATTTGAAACTCTGAGAAATCCACAGTTCTATGTTTTGCTGTGTACAGTAGTAGTAAAAGAACATTTATCAGGTTTCAAGTTTCCTGACGATGTTTTTCTTCACCGTCAGCCGGTAGTGTTACAATTTGATTTATAAAACAGATAACATTTTAAACGAAAAATGTATGGTCGAAATGCATGTTTCACTGTATGCGTTCTTACCCACGCATCGATGAGTCACCGCATTATTATATTTCTTACAGCAAGTATGTTCGTAATTTCTGGAAAGAACTCACAAATGCTCAAGATGCTTCCTCAATGTTCAAAGGTAGTGTCTTTTTTTACAAATCGTAAAAATACATCGCAGATAGCACTTGACTAAGCCTGACATGTCGTATGGTATAAACGTATTATAATGAGGGTGTATTCCCGTCTACCAATTACAGACTGCGTCCTGATAATGTAACACTAACGAACGATAACAAGTCGTGTTTACCAACATCCACCCCCCACGTTCACCCCCTTACTGTGTGGGAATAAATAATTTTGCGCTCTTGTCATTTTAATTGGCTATGGAATTTACTAGAACATTTGATCATTGAAGGTGCATATGAGTTCATATTGAGCACGTTTGAGGACATCTTGAGCAGTATTTTTTTAGCAAGAGATAAATTTATAATTTCAACTCATGGCATAGTAGTAAGCGTGACCAGCCGTATTGCGCTCGCATAACTTGCGTCAGACTAGCAATGCACATGCTATAACGGCCTATGTACATCTACTATTGATATTTCGTATCGAGGTTGTGCAGCCCATCATACTTAGTCTGGCCATAAATACTCTTACAATTAAAAATAAACAAAATAATTAAATTTGAATTTGGAATCTGTCATTTTTATATGACTATTCATTGAGTTTTCACATTTTAGCGCCAACACGTTGTACAATATTTTGCGATATTAAAATGGAGTGGGGTGATAAAGAGAACCGAAACGCTGTGATTGCATTACACAAAGTAGGTATGGAGCCAAATGCAATATTAAAAACTCTCCATATGATTGATATTAGTAAAATGTTTATGTATCGGGCTATTAATAGATACAATGAGACCTCCTCTGTTTGCGATAGAAAAAAATCTGGCCATCCACGTAGTGTTGGTAAGGAAAAGGTGGTCAAAGCAGTAAGGGATAGATTTCGAAGAAATCCTGTCCGAAAGCAAAAGATTTTACCTCGGGAGATGAAGATAGCACCTAGAACCATGTCGTGTATTTTAGAAGATGACTTAGGACTTGGAGCTTATAAGAGATGCAGCAGAAGACTTTCCTCAAGACGAGGAGAGAACAGTACATTCCTCGTTAGACGGTAAATTTACTTGACCATGACACCACTGGAGCCGAGTATACACTATTCAACGTCACTGATACGCACGTGACGATTAATTATCATTTATTGATGAACGCATCTATAGAAGTTTTCAATTTAAAAATATTCTTGTACTTACGCCCTTGCATAATTTTTAATTATTAACAATCCTAACGTAATTTCCCATCACATATTTTACGAATAGGAATCGATTGTAAATGTCACAGAGATAATATTGTAGAAGCAGACATTTTTAACAAGTATTCGTTTAAGTGAGAAAACGGTACAACCCGAAGACCTTTGCGCTGTCAACGAGTTTGATGTAGGTAAATTGACCTCCTATCGGTTCAACATTTCAGCCAATTGGACATGAACGAGTTTGGGCCTTGAAGGGATTTTTTTACGTCTCCAAATATACGTTGTATATGTCGCTTTCAGTTCACGCATTCAATTACTTATATACGTAGAATATATAAAAATTGATGTTAGTATATACATTACTAGCTTCTGCCTGCGACATCGTCCACATGGAATAATTAATTCGAGCTAACGCTAACACGTAGCGGAAACTCTCAAAAGGAAAAAACCTCGATGTTGAAATATTCTTCAATGAATATCCACCCCTATTAGTCTTAGCGTAATGATATATAGCCTATAGCCTTCCTTAATAAATGAGCTATTTAGCACTTAAATAATTATTCAAATCGGACGAGTAGTTGCAGAGATTAGCGCGTTCAAGCAAAGAAAGTCTTCAGCTTTATAGTATTAGTGTAGATTTGGAAATTCAAACGAGTTCAATAAAAAAGAGATTAGTTTCCTGTCTCTATAACGCATTTGAATGCATTCCAATAAGCTGTTATAAACCAAAGTAATATAATAAGATTAGCGAGCCCTGTGGACATGGTGCCGCTTGGTAAAAAAATAAGGTAAAGTCAACCGCGGCGATATCTACCGGATCCAATTAATAATCTAAACCAATCTACTGAATCTACTGGAACACACAGAAAATAAATCACAATCGGTACAAGCGTTTAAGAATTCAGTCATATACCTACAAATGAACGGAAGAATTATCACTACATATTAAATACACTACATATTTGCAGGCCATGATAGTGGCGACCGGCGATGGATAATGTGTCAATGGGTGGTCGACATTATTTTTGGATTGCACTATGCTTACCATCAGGCATAGTGCAGTCATTTTGCTGTGCTACGATAAAATATATATATAAAACAAAGTCAGGAGATCTCAGAAGGCTATAGAATATAGCAGATATAGAGTTGCCCTTAAAAAAATTAAAAATTTATTTTTGATACATATTTTCTAATTTCAAATCAATGTTTAGGGTATTATAGACACCACGTTAACTGGAGTAACTTTTAATTTGAGCCGAAGCATTATAAAAAAAACATCGTGGTGAGATTATAGTATTGTGGTAAGGTTTTTTTAAGTCCTCCTTGCTAGCTACAATCCACAAGCTTAAAATCTATGGCAAAGCAGGCAAGGCAGGCAGGCAGGCAAGATATATCTACATATCCAGCTACATTTGAAAGCCAGTTTAGTATGTTTTATCTTACAATACATGTAGGTTGTTCAGGAAAACACTTTGTACACAAATTATACGAGTTCACTGCTGTACATAGATGGTAAATACCTATACACCAGTATACTTTCTCACAAACAGCTGATTAAGTATTCGTCCGATTTCGGAGCAGCTCGACTCGATCCGTGCGAGCTTTGTACAGTCGTACCATATATACGTTAAGCGAACGCTCGACCGAACTACATGGTAGGCAGAGTGGAGGGTGTTAGGTTTTTTCGTTACGGAATTTTTGGATTCGGTCTCCACGCTCAAGGCCCGCGATAGAAGCTATGCAATAGCTTAAAAATAAATTCAATACGATTATTCAAAATACATTCTGTTATGTTCAAATATTGCAGATATTTCCTAGTCACATATTTTACGTTATATGGATGGAAATGTGAGATTTTATTCTCGTCGAGATTCGAATCTGAGTGCACAAAGGTAAGCCCTATAGAAGCACAGAGTTACGTCGCAACAAAGACTCGACGACATTTGTCGATGTGGGGTGAATAGATTAACGTCTTAGTAGAAGGGTTTGCTTACTTACTTTATTTTATAGTTTCAACATAACAACAGAATAATTACATTAGAACTGAAATATATATCATAAGAGGTAGACGGACAGGTGTGTCGCATGATGGTAATTGATCACCGCCGTTCATAGATACTAGCAATACCAGGGGAGTCGCAAGTGGTTGCCAGCCTGTGTTTGGGGGGAGGAGATGTAGTCCTCCGGCGCTCTCAGTAACCGCACGAAACGAAGCAATGCAAGTACTGTTATTTTACGTGGGTGTTTATGTGGGTCGCGAGACCTGTAAAAGCGTCAACGTGAATCTTCCACTATTAAAACCGAAGATGAGTGGAGAAGTTTTAATGATACCAAGAATAAAAATGTACCTTGAGGATATGCTTTATGATTTTTTGGGTTTCCTTTTTGAAATTTTCCGACAAGAAATGTATGTAAGAGTTTTTGGGATATGTATGGTACACATATATGTTTCAACAACTCATATATATATGGATAGTTAACTAAGTTAACTAAGATAGGTTGCGAATTGCATGTAACAGGCAACAGCCAAGCTGAGATGTGCCGTACACCCTTGAGCTAGTTGCCAATAATAAAATCGGCTGAGTGCCTTTAGCGCTCGCCTTAGTAGTCCGGTGAAGCTGTTAAGACCTTGGTAGGTCAATAGCGTAGTCAGATCGAGAAAAAAATATATATTTTTGGTGAGGTTTTATCATGAACGCAGTACTTTAGCATTGACGTGTGTTCACACAAACAGACAGACAGAAAGACAGATATTTGTAAAAAAATTTGAAATGTATTTAATTACTTATTTCACGATACTTGCACTTTTTACCAAAATAAAAAAAATACAGTCATGTTACATTTACATTCTTATTATAATTACGTATAGATTCATAATCTCTTGTTATTTGACTCTATGTATTGTAATATCGATGTTGTTTAATCTATATTAATATTATAAAGAGGTAAAGTTTGTGAGTTTGTGATGTTGTGGCGTTGTAGGGGGGAATCTCAGGAACTACGGGTCCGATTTGGATAATTCTTTCAATGTTATATAGCTCATTCATCGAGAATGGTTATAGGCTATCATCACGCTAAGATCAATAGGAGCGGAGCACAGATGAAAAATGTTTAAAAATTGGGATGTTTTTTTCCTTTTGAGAACTGCTGCGTGTTAGCGTTGGTGCTAGTGTATCTATTCCACGCGAACGAAGTCACGGGCAGAGGCTAGTGTAATACATTTTGGTTATTGTGCACAAGTGAATTTGATGGGAAATAATACCCTGGAGATGGATTCTTACTTGCCACAAAAAATCCTTGGGAATTTCTAACAAAACGGCCACCATCTTGTTAGTTAATTAAAATGATCGTAAGAAACTTGATGTACCTATTCGACGATTGCGTTAATAATTTATGAGAAACTTGTTTGCCAATATTATAAATAATTAAATATTACATATTTATTTTTTTCAATATTATTTTTATATGGATTTATATGGATGTGATAAAACGACAATAGCTGTTCAGTATGGTATACTTCATTTGATTGTTATTATTGTACTAGGTGTTGCCAGTGGTCAAGATTCGACTATAATTCATTTTTACAGTCAATAACACCAAAAAGAATAAAAATTATTTTAGTGACTTTATAACTTTAATTAAGATAAATTATTTATCAATAAATTATTACTGCATATTACGAATTTACACATAATATATTATATTATTTTAAAATTAACCTACAATTTAACCAGTTAATTGCAAATGGCATATAGGGCATGCAACGTAAGTCATGTTAAAAGCATGTAGGATGAAAATATGTAATTGGAACGTAAGAATAAAATGAAAGGTAGCTAAACATCTGTTTCATTTACATGTGTGTATATGTTGTGTATCATTCAAGCAGTAGTGTAAGTAATGTATATTTTAATTAATTTGATTTGTTTTTAATGCATTTTATATTTCAAAAATAGCTTTGTGCAATTCTTTTCCATAGAAACTATGCCAAATTTCACGTTCGTCAGTTCGCGCAATTCGCTTAAAATGGGGTACAAAATCTTAGCTTTGCGTATTAATATTTAGATTATTCATCAGACTGTTGACTATTGCCTTGTCCACCAAACACCAAGTAATATAAAACAAGGTCCTTTGCTATGTCTGTCTGTCAGCGATAAGCTCGCAAAATACTGAAGAGATTTTCATGCGGTTTTCACCAGTAGATAAATTCATGAGGAAGATTTAGTTAGGTATATAATTTGACAATTTTTTTTTATAATTAGGGCGGGACAACGTCCGCCGAGCCCGCTAGTTGTAAATATATAAGAGATATCATTGCAATAAAATAATAATTTCAATTAATAGAACACGTAACAAACAGACATAAAATGCTTAAATTAATGTACATACACAAATATATACATACAAGAATGGTATATCCATTACGTAACAGGAGAGGACGCGCGCGCCACGACTAGGAATTCCGCTTTGTGATTTGTGGCCCTTAATATTCGTGCTCAAATTCAACATAATACATATTTTTGACGGCGAAATATACATTTGATAAACAGTTTATTATTCGAGGACACAATACCGGAGTCCATTTCCCTTCGTATATTTACTATATCTCCCTTTGTGAAGGCATGATGAATATTTTTAGTTTGTACAATATTATGAGATATTTATTGTTTACGTTAAATTCGTATAAGTATTTTATTTATTTGTAAATTTTGTACGTAACAGACTCTGATCTCTGTACGTTATTATCTATACTAATATTATAAAACAGAAGTATGCTTAAACGCGCTAATCTCAGAAACTACTGATCCGATTTGGGTTACCATATACGTATTATTTAAAAATATTTTCACCTTCCACGTAAACGAAGCCGCGAATTAACTTTAGCGTTAACTTAAAGAAACTATTCCACGCGGACGGTGTCGCGGGCAGAAGCTAGTAACTCTAGAATATTATTTAGTAATATCGTCTTGTCCTAATATCTCTGCTTTTCTGTAAATGTGCTTATAATTTAAAAACTACTGAACTAATTTATATAATTTTGTATATCCAAGGTTTTATTACATTATATAATATACGAAACAAGTTATGAGATTAAAAGTAAATTATATCAACACAAAAGGACTATGAGTACCTACATTCCGTTGCAATATTTAATACAAACTATTCAACATTGACCGATATAATAATAAATAATAATAAGTAATTATATATGACGAATTACAAAGAAAAATTACTATATATTTCGTAAGTAATATTATATAAATGTGAAAATGAATTTGTTCGTTTGTTACGCTAAATCACTCAACCAATCATCACAAAATTTTACATACACAGACAGTGTCAGGAGTACAGAGAACGATATCGGGTACATTTTTTCCAGAAAAAATATACTTACTATTCCCATGCGTTACATTAATTGTGATCTGACGTGAGAAAAACTGCAAACGAAAACTAGTAACTTATGTATTTCAACAACAATGGCCGATTTTATGTGACAAACCAAACTAGAAATGTTAAACGCCATGAGAAAAACATAATTCTCTCTTTCTCTTGGGATCCTATGTCCCCAAATTATCGGGGCAGAGGGCAGACACAATGCTTCTCCATCTCGATCTGTCGATGGCTTGATGCTTCACCTCACTCCAAGTAAGCTCAATCTTCGCGGACTCCGCGAGCACAGATCTTCGCTAAGTTTGTCTAGGTCGACCACGCTTCCGCCTCTCCTGGGGATTCCAGTCCAATGCCTGATTAGGGATATGACAGTTGTCCCTTCGCAAAGTGTGACCGATCCAGGTCCATTTTCGACGTCGCACTTAATGGTCTATGGGATCTTCATGACACATTTTCCACAACTCTGTATTGCTGATTGTCATTGGCCAGAAGACTCTCAAGATATGACGTAAACTGCGGTTAACGTAGTCTTGGAGATGGTGTGTGAGATCTACGGTAGTCTTCCATGTCTCATACCCATACAGCAAGACTGACTTGTCGTTTGGCTTAAATATTTTCAGTTTCACTCTTCTAGAGAGATATTTGACTTGTCATAGGCGCCTAAGACAAGCGAAGGTGCTCTTTGCTTTGGCAATCCGGGATGCAATGTCAAGCTCTAATCCTCCAGTTGGTGACACAACACTGCCAATGTATGTGAAATTGGAAACTGGTTCCACCATCTCCCCTCCAATTAAAAGTGGGTTGTCATTATTTGAACCCAGTCGCATAAAAACATAATTAATCATGACATAAAATAATTTCGTCATCATAATCTATACTAATATTATAAAGCTGAAGAGTTTGTTTGTTTGTTTGTTTGTTTGATTGAACGCGCTAATCTCAAGAACTACCGGTTCGATTTGAAAGTTTTCTTTCAGTGTTAGATAGCTCATTTATCGAGGATGGCTATAGGATACATATCATCACGTTAAAACCAATAGGAGCGGAGCACTGATGAAGAATGTCTCAAAATCGGGCTATTTTGGAAGCTTCCGCTGCGTGTTAATGTCAGTATTATATGCGTTGCCATGGTAATGCGATAATACTCTATCGAAAATATTTTCATGGTTTGTTTTGTGTTCTTATTCAAAAAGTTTAGTCTACGTTAGTTTTGTTTACAATTTTTAATTATACGTGTCACGTTTATATCGCAAATATTTCTAAAGTTTATTTTGTTTTGCTATTCAAATACTTTAGTAGTAATAATATTCGTCCAATAAGACAGTCGAAGGAATTTACCCACACCGCCAATTCTGAAGTTGTCAATATAAGTAGTTTTCTTCTATGTCCAAGTTAATGTAAAGGTATAAGCGCCAAATCCTCTATATAATATTTCATAAATTTTTATCTTCTTAATTTTCAATACCACATAATTCATACTCCGTGATATTATTTTTCAGTCATTTCACTTATTCACAATAAACGAACCAAATTACATAAAACGTCACCAATTTAACACAATATAGAGACAAATAACACGAGATTATGAATAAAATATAAAATCCACTACATGACAGACTGAAATCCCGCCAAAAACTTTATTCTACGTTAGTTTTGTTCCCAGTTTTTGATTTGTGATATATATTATTTATAAAAATAAAGTGTGTGTATGTTCCGTACTTATGTAAATTATACTTACAGTATCTCTATGCGAGC
>JACEII010000094.1:854315-896227 GCA_014332785.1 Antheraea mylitta
ACGCCGGGGTACCCCGAAGAAGAGGATCTCCTAGTGCGGGTGAGTGGCGGATACAGGTCCTAACTTAACTTTCCCTAACAGTGTATATAATATTAAAATAAATACTTTTTGGTGAATTCATACATATATCTTTGGTGCTACAAATATCCACATTTTTTTAATGCTGTCGATATGTCTGTTTCTTTATTTGTTCCGGGTAATCTCCGAAACGGCTGCACCTATTTGAACAGTTTTTTTTTCTTAGAAATGACTACGCTATTGATCTAGCAAGGTCTTAACAGCTTCACCGGACTACAAGTAATATTAGAACGGGATTTTTACGGGTAAATAAGTAACTAATTAGCTGTTTTATTTTAAGCTAGCGGGTTCAGCAGACGTTGCCCGCCCTGATAATAAGACAGACTATACCTAAACCTTGCCCAAGAATCATTTTATATATTAGTGAAAACGACATGAAGATGCATTCTGTAGTTTTTGATCTTATCTCGAACAGACATATAGACATACATGGAAGAGGACTTTGTTTTACACTATGTAGTGATGAACTGTTATCCGTGTATTCGTCTGTGTGAAATTAATCAAAAATATGTTGTTCACTGTAAACATGCGAGTGTGACCGCACGTCACACTGGACTCCAAGAATAAATATAATTGAAAGTCATATGTGTCATATTGTTTGATAATGTTTAGCTTAATGTATTCATTACTTTATAGTGTAAGTGAGTACTCAGGGTGATATATAGCAGTTTCAAGTTCCAGTTATGTGGCTGATGATAAAATATTATGACTATTCTCATTATTTATTATTAAGAGCCCCTACTTAACAGATTTAATGTTTTTGGGTATCATATATTACGAATTTTTGCTTCCATGTGTCAGAACCTCTTAAACATAACTAAATTTTACTAAAGAGATGATAGTGCTGCCTCTATATATATTGTACCAAAATCTTCTTACAACTTAAAGACATGATTTATATTATTAAAGCTGATATCAATATTAATTGACTTCAAAGAGTTGCAAATAAATATCAATTCGTCTACACCAACATTCCCGTTTAAAATATTAATAAGAATAAAATATATTGTATATACGTATCATGCTGTATATATGCATGTATGTATTTAGTATCTAACAAATTTAGCCAAGATTATACACACAGAGAAAATATAAGCTAAGGCAAGCATAATTTATAATTACTAGGACAAAAGCTTTTACCTCATGCTAAATATTATGGTCTAAGTATAGTATAATAGTAAATGAACTGACACTAAAACTACAGAATACATATATATTATGCACACAGCGACAGATTTTCATTAAAAACATTATCATCATATATTAATACTAATATAATAATTTGTGACGTTGTACGGGGTAATCTCAGGAACTACTGGTCCGATGTGACAAAATCTTGCATTGTTATATAGCCCATTTATCGAAGATGATTATAGGCTATACATCATCACGCTAAGACCAATAGGTGCGGAGCACCAATGAAGAATATTTAAAAATCGGGTTTTTTCCTCTTGAGAGCTTCCGCTGCGTGTTAGCGTTAGGCCAAAGTAACTATTCCACGCGAACGAAGTCGCGGGCAGAGGCTAGTACCTATATAACTTGACGGATACAAAGTAATTACGCTACTCAAACTAAAAAAACTGTGGGAACTTGAGATATATCTTGTAGGTACTTGTTAACGAATGCCGGTAATATAGGCAGTATTATTTACTCTGGCAGCATCAGAGACACATATTTTATTAAAATCGTCTAAAATGACACCCATCAGCGCGTTACTTAATATTAAAATTGTGTGGAATTTTGCCTCGCCTCCTATGTACAGTGTCCATGCTCAATTATTACATTGGGACATGATCTCCTGAATATTATTGTCATGTCAATAATTTTTGATATATATACTAAAATTATTTATACATAGAATGATAGAATATTTAGTTAAAGAGACAGCAAGGATGAAATTTTTGACATTCTAGCAGTTCAGTATAGTAGTTATCATGTTGAGGAATTGTTAACGCAGAAAGGATATACTGCTTATGGTTAATTCGTTAACTTTCTTTTCCCTTTTTATATGATTTTTTATCACTGCATACTTCCGTTTTATTTAAAGGGATTTTTAACATCAAAAATGAGAAAAACAAAACAATATTTTTAAAAAGCGGTAAAGACGTGGTCAGTTCCTTTAGTTTCCTCTAATCTGTGTAATATTACTTTTCCAATTTGTTACACAATCGGTATTATTCAGAAAATTCCAAGAACTAGAAATACCATTTAACATTCAACCTGTCCATATAGTATTAACTTAAAATGAATATTTCCTTAACAAATGTTAAATGATCACTGTCATCTATAGACACTAGTAACACCAGGGGAGTTGCAAGTGCGTTGCCAACCTGTGTTTGGAGGTAGGGAGAAGAGTGGAGAGAGAGAGGACGGGGGGGGGGAAGGGAGCGAAGGTGGGCCTCTGGCGCTCTCACTGATCAAACGAAACGTAACAATACAAGCACTGTTACTTTACGTCGGTTTTCTGTGAGAGGGTGATACTACCCCAAGTGAGCCGACCTATTCATGCTGAAACCAGTAATATCTTCAGTGTGGCACTACCATCTACAAAAAAAAAAATCAGCGATTGAATCGATTCTCAGGAATTACCCCTTAAAATTACATAAAATATTGTTATTTTATTCCATTATCACGTGTATCATAGTCACCCTACAGCTGTGTATCTATTATTTATTCTTGTCTTTGTTTCGAAATTTAATAAACCTACAAAGTTTATGTATAATTTTGATGGAATCATATTATTCGCTATATAAAATTATATGGCATTTTATAAGCTCGAGGCCGATTTATTTTCAGCCTGTTAGGGATCTTGATGGATGTAGCCAAAGAAGTACTGATCTGTTGTTCGCAGGTATACGAGCCTCGAGGGATAACAGGGTAGATGGTAAACATCGTGCCCAGTCCGTTAGTGGTATCCGCCGCGAACTACAAACCCGTGCCCAACGCTGGGCGTTATAAAAGACGTCCGCGACACATTTTCACCGACCCTCCCGACGATATCACGTCAGCGAACGATCAGTACCAGCCTGTCCCTCGTAACAGAGCGTGCTCACGCCCACGCCCGCGTAACCACAGATCGCGCCGCCGTTGTCTGGGGGTTAACATCGCTCCCGCACACCCGATTAGGCCTCCCACGGCAGCGGCTCAATCCTAAGTTCGATCCCTCGGTAGGGAGCCCTTGAGTGCGTTGCTTGCGCGATACAGTGACACACCCATACATCACTGCTACAACACTACACGATCACCTCCACACACGTGCACGCCTACTCCATACACATTTTTGTGGAAGGGTTATTTTTGATAAATTTTTTTCCCTTATCGAACTGAAAAACTCTCAATTTTTCCGACAAAAATATATGGAGGAGTTGTTGAGGCGGATATGCTGATACTCATATACGTTTCAACAACTCAAACATATATGAATAGCTAGCTAGGTTAGCTAAGATAGGTCGCGATTTTGCATGCAACGGACAACAGCCAAGCCGAGGTGTGCCGTGCACCCTTGAGCTGGTTGCCCATATAAAATCGGCTGAGTGCCTTAAGCGCTCGCCTTAGTAGTCCGGTGAAGCTGTTAAGACCTTGCTAGGTCAATAGCGTAGTCAGTTCGAGAAAAAAAAAAGGCGAACATCGTGTTAAAAATACACACACATATTTCCCGAAGAGATATAAATAAATGTAGAAATATTTCGTTCCTCCTATTTCCTCCATAAAAACAAGCTTGTTACGCGGCACCCTCACATACGGAGGTGGAGTAACAATAAAACCTTAAATGATAATCACGAGATGTCCGCGCCGTTTCCGGCTAGCGACTTCCGGCAACACGCATTAGCCATTAGCATGGCGGCCGGCGGCAACGGCACATCCGTTCATCCCCTAAAGCTTACGTATACTACCAAAGAGAAAAACTCAACAAACCTTCAGTAGACATGTTTATACATCAAGTGTGAACAAATAATATTAATGTACACACAACGAGCAAGATCGGAAGCAATCAGTAATTCTATTATTTCATTGACTTTGCGTAACCACACTTTATTCAGTTACACTTTGGCATTCATACAGAACGGTGTAGAACTAATTTCAATAAAACTGCCGGTTATGCAAATGTACAAAGTTTTAAAACTGTTTTGTTTATTATGTGAGTACATACGTGAACATTATTTATTGACCAGGAGAAGTACATCCTAAGGATCATAATTATATTAAAAAAAAAAACCGGAGTCTGGATATGAAACTGAGCAAATTATTATTATATTGAAAGGTGTAGATGTGATATGTATGATTGTTTTCATAACAAATGTGAAATAACATAATATAATTACATTTATTTTTTCTAAATATTATAAACTGTGTAACATGCCATCTGTTGAAATTTTAGCAAACTATTTTATAGTCAATTATATCGATATCATACACAAATAATTGTACTATATATTTGAGAACATACCTCATAATAATAGTTTGATTTAAATTATTTACTTTAATAATAATTTAGCACATATTTCTACTGATGAAAAAGTTGACAGCATAATAAAATAGAAATAAAACTAAAAAATCACAATATAAAACCGTATAACTTCGACGGTTCGAAATGAAATCGCATATTTTAGCATAACATGTACCTGTATCCGGCTTTTATTGCATAATTTATTTATTTCTGTGTGCGTCGTGTTTGGGCGCTGCGTTTAGTGTCGCGCCTTGTATCCGACTTTACGATTACCTCTTAACATATAAATGGCCGGGTTTTGTGAACGCGGTATTATTTTCGTATGTCTATACGTTTTTTTTATTTTATTTATTCAGGTATCTGTCATGTCGCTCTAAAATCGGTCTGAGTTGAGTCTACTTACATATTTAGATTTTTGAAGTTATACTTCTTTTGGCGCGTTAGGGAAAAATGATGAGAGTAAATTTTACGATGCGCACGCTCACCGGCCTGAAAAACCGACACCCTGAAATTATTACGATATGTACGCACACCGCCACGAAAAACAGACACCCTGAAGTTAGCTATAGTCAACATTTTTATTTCTTTGTATTAAAACTTTCAATATATTAAAATACCTTCTTTCTATTGTTAGTGTCGTTTTTTCTACAAACGTAGAATAAGGTGTAAGTTTTTTTTTTGTATCAAAAAAATTTAAAAAGAAGATAAAATAGATAAAAAAAGAAGATAAATTGATTTAAATTTAAAAGATTTTGCAAGATGTTGGACAAATACCAATGTTCTAGAAACTATTCCAAATACTACTCATTAACGAAATCAACTTTAATATTAAGTCAAAAATAATTATGATTTAATTGAGTCCATTCTATCTGCCCGCGACTTTGTCCGCATTGAGTCTAATGTCAAAGAACAGCGACTAAGAAAATCATCTGAATGTATAAAGCTTATTTACTTACCTACTTTTCTAATACTTAAGTTGCATCATCATTAAAATTACAACAATACACAAACAAAAATGTTACAGTAATATACCATTCAGTGACACGTGTTCATACAGACAGACTAAAATGATTGTAAATATATTATATTAAATACTCTATTACTTATTCCTAGACTTCTGCAAAAATTTGTTCACAAAAATCTAATAAGTTAGATTTACATTCTTATTGTATGTGTAGCTATTCTGTCCGTGTGTATGTGACTGAACTCCCCCTAGAGGGCTGGACAGATTTGATGAAGTTTGACATAACATGTGTGTTCAGGGGGAGACTAGAATGGGGTAGATCCACAATAGTCGCAATAGATAGCGCTACGGTTGAATATTAGGATTATCAAGGCAGGACAACGTCCGCTGGGCCCGATATAATGCTATAATAAAAAAGGGCCCGGTACTTTCGCTCATATTTCATTTTTAAAATTTTGAAGTTTCTCATGCTCTTTATTATCAATGTATTTATTTATAAACTCTACGTGCAATGAGAAAGATGTTTTTATTATTTTCTTTTAATTCTATGAAAGTGCTAAGAAATTGCTTTCAATGTAAATATACATAAATTGCTACACTTATTTATACTTATAACCTTAAATATGTAAAAATTGGGTTATTGTGATCTGTATTCACTCAAATAAATCAAAATATAAAAGTGAGCCTGTGCTTATAACCACACGATATAAGTGAAAACTTATAAATAAATACATGCACATTAAAGTTCATACGGATATATGAGTGTTTACATGTGAGTAACTAACAGTAGGACGGACAATGTACACACTTTTAAATTTATTTCACATAACTAATTACAATAGATAGTTAGGTTCTGTTGTCTAGTAACTTATATGAATACTAGTATTCTTTTGTTATACAAACAAAATTCTATCTAAATTCAAAGTACTTTAATTGAGATTTTATTGAAGCTAAAGAACAATAAAAAATATTACATTTAGATCGGATATTGTTCTATTTATGGCACATTCGTTACAAGGGCGAATATTGCCCAGCGTATTTTAAGTACTTTGGCAGGAAGAACGTTTTGCAATTCTACAAACGACTGCTTTAAATATTACACTGATTATACACAAAGCATACATTGTATTATTAAATTACTGTACCACAATAATAAACGGTTATTGTAAGAATCCACTTCTTTTCAGACAAACCGGGTTCAGCGTTACGGTGCACTTTCGTTCATTGTTCAATGCTCTTAAAGCTGTTTTTCCTTCCAAGATTAGTGTTAATACTAAATATCGGGAGAGCTACTATTGACCTGCATCCGTGGTACTGACCATATCGAGAGTGTTACTAATAACCTGAAACGCCGTTGGTTGGAGGGATCGGGTGTACATGCATTTTGATTATTATTGGCTATAAAAAGTTCGCTGAATACCATAAAACTTATACGCTTGGGATACTTACATCTACGGATAATTTGTAACCACCTTCAGTGTTGCATTTCTGGATCGGCTAACGTTTTATTCGATTATTCTTGGTGGATTCATCGATTTAATCATAATCATGAAGTCATACTTTTACATGGATGCCATTTTATCGTTGCCCGATATATACAAACGAATGAACCATGGGAGAGAAGCTAGTCAACATTTACGACGCGCAAATCTACATACGCGGACAAAAAAGTAAGGCAAAATTTTTACTTACAGACGGCGAAAGAAAAATACTCATTCACCAACCCCTTACCTTTAGGGTTTGGGAAACCAACGATTTTGCGGTTACAAAAACAGCTACCATTGAAACTTAGACTTTATTATCATGCGAATTACAGTTGTTTACTTTTATCTTAATTGTATATTGTTTTGTGCGATAAATTTGGAATCGCAGCCGAGACCGCTCGCGCGGAAAGCGAGTAGTAACTTAGGAACAATAATTTCAAATCAGACCGCTGCCGGTGGTGGTGCGGTGGAGTGTGCAGATAAAATTCGGTTTTGCTCACCGAAACCGCTTGGAACTTATTTAAATAGACTATATTACAATTCGAATCACGATAATATTATTTAAAAGGGGGAGATCGTTTGCCTGTTAATATACAAGGGCTTTGAGAACAAATAACAGTTATAATAAAACATGGAAGTACGAAAAAAAGGAAAGAAATTGTTTACAGCTGAGACAATCACACAAAAAATAATTCAATACGTAGTATGAAAAATGACAAAAAAGATGTCAAACAATTGGCAAACCCAGTCACCAAATGTGCGGTACAGCAGTACTGCGGCGGTGATTTTCGATGAAAGCCCATATGATGATGAAGGGACGTCCAGTCGGCTAAAATTAATGTTATAAAAAAAAAGAATTGTTACACAATTAAACGTATTTATGGCCGTGTCAATTGTTCACAATTTAAGGATTAAACACAAAGAAATTAAAGAAGAAATTTACGAGCAACAGTTTATTTGAGTTATTAACATATTTATTCCACGATAAAGGATCGGAGCTTTGAACCTGTAATACACGACAATATACCATTCGCTGAATATTTTCAGGACACAAGGAAACTTTTGTATCATCATTTACGCGATCAGTATTACAAATGTAACCTAGTATTTAGATAAAAAAACGGATCATTCATAAGGACTATGACGATGTGGCGATTCACTTTCGTCTTCTATTACTGAAATACGCCTGTAATATGCCTACAGAAAAGTACATTTAAAGAAAGAAACAAAAATTTAAACGGCGATTTAAGCAGTTCGGCTCTTAAAACACTTTTTCAATTGCGCTTATTTCGGATAGAGTGATTTTAAAATAATTTTAATGAATCAGTCATTAGGTGTAATATTCGAAAAGAATTAGGTACTTAGTAAATAAACATGCGGCCCTCTTGATGTTAGATAATTATTGAAATTAATTTCTAGATATACCGAACGGCACCGCTGTTATAATGAAATCAGATACCAACGGGTTGTTGTCCCTTGGGACTTAGTTACATCGTCGATTTGTTTTGATAATGAAACTCTTAGATGGAATTACGTCTATGAGCTATACATTGACACAAGAGTGTTATCAATACAATTAAGCCTCACAGGAAATAGATCAGTGTTCAAAATTAAGAGTTACGAGCTGAAAGAAGCATGTGTTTGCTAATAATTGACACGTGACTGAAAAATTTAAAAAAAAATTATATGCCCTATCCATTGCTTGAAAAGTCTTTCACAATTGACATATTTAAGAAAGATAAATTAATCCTTTTGTAGGATGCACTCTTAACGGAATAAATATTCTATTTAAAATCTTTGTCTTTTTTTTGGAATTTTTTTTTTATTCATGCGATATTCATTTTAATCGTGGCATGTTTGTAAAATGCGTGTGCTAGTGCATATTGTCATATTTTTAGGTTATCGCATTTCGAATTTAATCAATTTGTATCCATCTTGGAGACCGACATGACGGCCAATGACTTGTAGACATGTCGGTGGTAATCAATTTTTTTAATTGCTCTGTGGGTACCATCATACTCACTATCGCCACTTTCTCTTACTAGGATAAATTAAAAATGAACTGCAAACGTCTAAGTCGCTTGTTAGTGGCTTAGTGGAAAGTAAGCCTTAATTATAATATGTTAAGACACATTTTATTTATACCTTACACTGCTCTTAAAAGACAAAGGAACAAGGGAACGTAAAGTAAATATTTCAAAAAGCATACATTCAAAGTTTTGCTGAACATTGTCCCTCGAGATGTGACATCAAACGCGTATCACAACTCGCTTGAGGTAAAAAGAGGTTATAACGAAGTTATTGATGCAACATTTCCAATGAAGCTAAAGAACGTAAACAGAAGCACTAAATCCTTTCATATTTTAAATTAGTTTCTTCCTTAAAAACTTGTAGTCCATATGTTACTAAATAGTCAACAAAATAAATACCATCAACATACAACTAACTTCAATTAGAGCTTCTTCTTATATTCTTATAGTTCTTAAATACACAATGTAGGTGAGTATTATTAAATGAATATATTATACATATACTAGCGGTCAAGGCTGATGCTGTCCTGCCCTAATAATAAAACGACAAATTACATACCTAAACGTTCCTCGTGAATCGCCCTATATACTGGTAACAGCCGCATGAAAATCCGTTAAATAGTTTTTGAGATTATCGTGAACAGACACATTCACAGTTAACCTTGCATTACAGTGAGTATGACTGAGCGCTGCAGGCTTACTGTCCTCTCAAAAACAGTTGGGCGTATGAACAATTTCTTAAGACAAAATTCGTCGCAAATTTTATACTCTACAATTTTACACTATATCTTAACATTATTGGAGCTATAGAAATGGAGACGATCGTTAAAAACTGATTTTTATGACGGTCGACGCGATGTTATGCGAAAATATTTAGAACACCAAATGAAGGTGTATACCGGTTTACAGCTTTTATTATCTCTCATTCCGAAATTAACCCCTTTTGTAGTTAGGTAACTGCACTATTATAGAATAAGAAACTGCAGTTTAAGACGCAATTTAAAACACATAATCGAGCCGTGATATTAGAAATACTGTTCAATATTGCAGCGCTGCTAATAGTGTTTAAAATGCAAAAATGCGTAGCCAAATTTCAGCAGACGAAGTCATGGATTTTCTTATTTTAAACAAGACTATGTTTCTTCAAGTTCTAGCAGTATTTCCTTCTCTAAGATCAGGTTAGGAATAATATCTAATAATTATCCAGTTGTATATTAATACTCTAGACTCTAAGCCTTAGAGTCGCATTAAATATATTTCTATTGTCGATATTAAAAAATGTCGTAGTGGTCTAGTGGTTTGACCGATCGAATATCATTTCAGTGTCTACAAATTCGAACCTAGGCACGTCAACCAAAAATGTTTTCGGAATTTGCATACATTTATTAATTTGAATTGGTAACACCATCGGCTGATGATGAAGAAAATCATCGTGAGGGTACCTGAACCCGAATAATATTCTTATAGTACTACTGTATGTGGAAAAAAATAGAAATGTAGGTTTCTCAAAGTTTGAAATCGCCAATATGTCGTGGCCTGGCGTGTTGATTATACCCATATCTTCCTTCAGAAAGAGGCCTCTAGCCCTATAATGGGTCTCTTACAGGCTGAGTCTTTAGTATGGAGACAAACTCTGTTTATTCTAAAGCAAAATGTTGTATAATTATTTAAACTAAGACGTCTTACTCATAATTCTACTATCAGATTGGAAATAAAGATCTACAAACTCCTGGGTATTTAAAACAGCTACTATTCTCCCTGGACTGAACTTTTTAAATTAAAATTATGATTATAGAACCATCTGTGTTCATTTATCTTGTGTCCTCACTCTCAACGCACTCACTACTCCCGCTGCTCATTATGTAGTCTATGGAAAAAATATAGCAATCTCGATGAAGATGTGTGTCAAGTTACTTCATATAAAAATTCACCCTAGAATCTTGTAACAAGGTTCAAATTTAAAAAGCAATTTTAAATGAAGTTGGAATCTTTTGGAAGGAAATACCTCTGTATGTCTCAATCAGCTAAGATCAAAGGCATGCCTTAGGGTGGAAGATTTCCCACCAGGTAAGCTCGGTTATATTGATGTTACTCGTGATTTTAATAATGTTAAAACATATTGCGGATTGGTTCAGAAACGTATAGGTTTGAACGCCCTAAGGACTAAAAGCAACGAATGAAAATGGATTTATTTGATGTTAAAAAGATTAGAGTTTATGACAGAGATTACAAGAATATTAAGTTCCGAGTATTTAACTGACTGAGGTTAAAGTTAACTTCAGCTTCGATGTAATGTGATAGTAACCGTAGAAAAATAATTAAAAAATGAGTTTAATCATAACAGAATATTTTTTATAAAATCCTTTAAGGATATGTACTTAAACAGTGACAATGAAACAGTTAGATTTTCTGGATATTCTTTTCCCTTATTGGATATTTTTGGGCTTTTGGCAACCAACCTTCTAGATTATTCACCTCATTGTCGAGTACATAAAAATATTACAAGTATCTTGTGATAATTCCAATGTTCTAACAAGATGGCGGAGTTTTTGTTAGAACCATCCATGGAGTTTTTGTAATCACTCAGAGTCCGTCCTTCGTGGTATTATTTCCCATCCATTTCATTTGTGCACAATAACAGTATAGCACGTATAATATCAGCAATATTCCAAAATATGGAGTCAAATAACACAAGATTATGAATAAAATACAAAATCCACTAACTACATCACGGACTTAGATCCCGCCAAATTCTACGCGACCGTATTTGTTACTAATAATGTTTCAATGAATTAGAAAAAATTAATGCTTAAGCACATAAATTCACGTAAGCTGATTGATACACATATATTTCTTTTTCTTATTTTATTTTAGAACTGAACTTATTTCCTTTAACAGCGATGTATACTTTTTGCAGAGTTCAAAATATTCATGAAAATCACAAGCGTCTCTCTGTATTTCGATTGCAATGAAAGGAACAAGTTTTAAGATATACTCCGGCACTACACTCTCTCCTTTGAGAATTTGTTGGTACCTCGCATCTCGAACATCTTTGAGATATTCCAAATTTCACACCACATTTTCTCTTCGCCAGTACGAACGGCTTATAAATAAGTTAAGAGTATTTTGCGGACGAATTCTCAGTCTCTGCTTACATCGCTATTTCGAAACAACTATTTCATTTAAAGTGGCCGTTGCTTGGTCGATGGTCTTTATTCTAAGACATGCCAAATGATCTTAAGTTTTGGCTTAAGAAAAACTTTGTAATTAAATGATAGCATAGATCCTGCGTATTTTTAGTAATTAACCAGACATACTTCCAAACTACCGAGTGAAGTATTTAGATTCATCAGAGTGTCTACCCTCTTAGAAGGATAGAAAACCTATTCAATTTTTAAAAGAAAATAGTAATACAAAAGATATGTATTGCAAAGACGAGGAAAAAAGAAAAGTGTAGAAAGAAATCACAATTCAATCGAATAGCGACAAATAAATAAAGTTATCAGAGTATTAGGAAAAACTATCACCGACGAAAATATAAAGGCATCGGAGGAAACAAATCTAACTCGAATTTATATGTATGAGGATTACGGAGGGCCGAATTATATGGCAGGTGGCAGCAACTTGCCGGAATTGTGGCCGTTACACCAGGGATTATACTAGAGCGGGCAGAGACGTATCGATTCGTTACATAAAAGAATCAGATCTTTTAACATGAAATTTATTCTATAATCTATACTAATATTATAAAGAGGTAAAGTTTGTGATTTTGAATGTTCGGGATAATCTCTGGTACTACAGGTCCGATTGTGAAAATTATTTCACTATTAGAAATCTTTCAATTATTAATCACAATAAATGTTATCGAAGTCGACTAATATGTTATATTTTATTTATATTATATGTTTTATTTAAATTACTTTGTCGGATATCTGAAAACGGGTATAACAGTTTAGTATAACATTCTAGTATTTCTAGAAGGCACATATTTCCTATGATATTTAATTTATGAAAGAATACAAAGCGTAGGAACATGCCACTGGCAGATATAAATTGGCTGGACCATATTTGCTTTAATTCCATTATCCAGAGATAAAACAGGGAAATACCTTTACATGGGTTAAATGCCACTCGTAAAAGTTACTATCAGACCTTCATATACAATTTCAAATACGTGTATATTCTATTATTAGTGTTGACAAATTAATATAAACAATTATATTTAAATGTCGATGAGCGAAATAAAATTAAAGTGCCGAATCAAAGAACTATACGAGACCGAGAGGAACGTCTGGCCGTCAATTCTTTCCGAATAAAGGTTGCGAAGTTGCTTGATGTTACCCAACCTTTTTCAGGGTCCAATTCCTTCGCTATTAGCGTAACGCGTGACATGTCAAAGACGTAAATTTGTCTTTGGAATTTTATCGTACATTCAACTACACACCAATAAATATCACGTTCCCATTTAGAGAATTTGATCTCCTTACAAAATTTGACTTAGAACCGCAAATTGTATTAATACTGAAGGTAAAGGGCCTAGAGATTGTCTTGGAAAGTAACCAATAGTTTGAATAGTTGAATCGTATTTTTCATCCCTTGTTGTCTTATGATCTGTTTTCTGAATTATTTGACCAATTTAAGTCTCAGGTTAAGATGCCTTAAAAGGTCTAAAATTTGAATGTTTTTAAATTTAGTCGGAGCTTTCGATGTACAATAATATCGTGATGAAATCATATCATAGTGATAGGGCTTTTTCTAAATTCGCCTGGTTAGCTCCCACCCTCAAGTTTAAGATTTCTCGCTAAACGCCTAGCATAACGTTAGCATTTTCCAACATTTGCACTTTACAGGCAATATAATCTTGGTTTTAATATTTTTACCACCTTAAACCACATCATTATTCAACCAGATGAGCTTGTGTTGAAATACTTAGACATATAAAGAATGAAAAAGTCATTAGTACCCTCTTACTAGATAGAGGTAAGAGCCTGGGGCTAAGTCCACACACGAATGTTTTTAATTTTTCGGCATAGCTTCGTAATGATCACCTCGAAACAAATGTGACTCTTAACCATACACTAGGGTTTTGGAGTGACAAGCTAAGAATCCTCTTATAAAAGTTATATTACACCCATAACCCCTGCTGACCAGACTTACATTATTTCGTCTAAAGAAGTCTACTTAATTAAATAGACAAGTAACGTAACTTGCATCAGTCAGTTCACCGACAGTTCATATTAAACTAATAATGAAAGTACAACATTAGAATTCAAATGTACATTAAAACATTTTAATTAATTTCGGTTCCTGCTCGGACCGGGTTGGCTCGATTCCCTAATGAACGAATGAATAACTGAGTATTTGTTCTAACCGGTCGTTCTTTTACTTCGCGAACTCGTTATTAGCTCCAAGAAGGTTATATTAATAAATGTACGTAGTGGAATATCAAACGAGAACGAAAATCAAGCACTACTTACAAACAGCGTCTCGAGCTGTTCCATTTTTAATGTGTATTCTTTTAACTACAAAAGAAAGACATAGATAGCTTCTGTTTTGTTGATTTTACAATTTAATTTAATTTTTTAATTAATTAGTCTTATATCCGTCGTTAGTTACTAAAATAATCGTTACTCCCATTTGTAGTAACTTGTTACTAACATTAACAATATAAAACTGCATTTTAGACCCTAAATTGAATAAACCAGAACAATTGAAACAATGTTGGTTTAGTTTATAGGGTTTTCGGACACCGCGTCATAGGCATAAGTTGAAATCCTAGCAACTGAGTAGAAGCTTCCAGTGAAATAAAACATCGTTGATGCCACTGCGTGGTTATAGGATTTCAATCGGACTGCCTTTTCTTCTCTTGTGTTGATAAAAAAGATAATTATTTAATATTATTTTTACCTTTGTAGACGTGAAGCAGTAAACAACGTTTATAACATAGAGTGGTTTATATAATATAGCATATATATGTATTTCCCAATATAACCCCACCTCATCCGTCTTATCCGAGACACCCATTTACAAAACGACATCCTGCGAAACTAGCTGAAAGATTGATGTGCGTACGAAATAACATGAGAACGGTTATGCCACATCGATACATGTAAGGTTTTGTACCCACGGTGCGTTTTGATGTAACATCTCGGTTCGCGATAAAATCAAATTTGATTTAACGCCATCTGTTTTTTATTGTCCATACTACACTGTTTGCTGTACGTAACGTAAGCGTTGGGTATTTTTATTTTATTGACAGATCTGTTTTGAACGCTATCGATTTTTGTACCAACAAATTTTTCGAAATTGGCGTAGATTTACTAATTTAAATTAGTAACACTATCCTCTGATGGTGAAGAAAAACATCGTGAGGAAACCTGTATGTGAGAAATGTTCTCATAGTACTACTATATGTGGGAAAACATAGAACTATGGTTTTGACAGAGTTTGAAATTGTCAACACATATGAGCTGGCATGGTGACTATGCCAATACTTTCCTTCCTCTTACAGGCAGATGATGATGATGACACTGTAAACACATCATTGAATTACCTATACGGGATCTTAAGGTACAGGACGAAATAAGAAGCTAGAAAAAAAGAGAAGTGCTGCGTACTATAAGATTCAGATTCTAAGCCGATCTTGATACATCCAAAATGCATCATTATAAACATGCCTGGCCTACCTGTGCCTGGCTGTTTCCATCAACAACATCAGCATATCAACAACCTTCAGGAAATTCGACCGCCTGTCGAGCATGATGGAAAGTGCTAAGGTATGTATACTATATCCTTTGTATTGTTAGCTAGATCTTATCAGAAGTAATCGTGAAATTTCTATTGGGTCTCTCTAGAAAACCAGAAAGTTACCAAGGCTATTTCGGTACGTATGATATATATTACCTGTTTGAGTTTAAGTAATTTCTGTATATGATTTTACATATGCTGATAAGTTGAAAAGAGTGCTACGTTACGCGTGACATAAAACTACGAAGACGTTCGATTTCACGCTGACACGTTCTTGTAAACACGTGTTGTGGGAACTTCGCTTAATATATCTATTTACTTAAGACCGACTTTCAATTTTTTAGAGACTGTCAAAAAGATTATTATTGTTACGAGTCTATCGTCCACGATGATTACCTTTACTACACTTACTATCGGGTATTTTATTTTATTCTGTACTAACGGGTCCGCCGGGCGTTATATCTAAATTCCTAAATTGTCCTTGTCAATGACGCTATCTACTGGTGAAAACCGCGTAAAAATTCGATCAGCATTTTTTGAGTTTATCGCGAACAGACAGAAGACGTTGTTTTATACTATATTATGATATTTAGTACACCAACATAAAGATTACTCACATGTAAAATGATTTTTAACTAGATAAATAAGATTAATGACAGCAAAAAAAGGTGCGGACCAAGAGTCCGCAAAAAAAAAATTAGGTTAACATGAAAATTTAAAAGACAACACCATTACTTCACTGTTTTGAGTTTTGACTTGCGTCGGTAGTCCCTATGACTGCCTTGACTTTTTTTAAATAAATATTTTCAAAGTAACACAAAAATTAATACTTTTACTCATTAAAATCCCTAATGGCCGTCTCAGAAACGTCTAATAAGACATAATTAGTAGAACGCGCCCCTTTTTAAGCGGAATTAACAAACTGCTATGCAGTAAATTATTGCATTACACAATCTTGAGCGAATTAGCATAATATAAAGGAGCCCATGTCAAAAGTGGAAAGTTGAAAACTAAAGCAAACATACTTAGTGAGTCCTCAAGGCGGAATTGTGGTACAAAATACAGAAGAGGAAACGATTAATATATCGTTTTTTAACAACCACTCTGAACTGTGCAATGCTTTTAAAATACCTATAACATTCCAAATCTAAATAAGGCAGTTCTGAACTAATTAATGACGTCTCCATTCATAAAGGGAATAATATAAGCTCCTGGTCATTCAAATTCAGCAAAATTTAAATTGAATAATTAATTATATTTTTAAGTTTGAATTTCCTTAAAGGTTATTTTGTCAAAAAGTATATAAATAATTAATTACAGAGACAATCAGTACTATATGGTGTTTAAGCAAAATTAAACAAATCGACATAACGTAACGTTCTGTAATATACTAGCTGTGCCCGTAACTCCATCCAGGTCAAACGTAATGTAGAAAATCAGTTACTAATAAAATCATCTGAATGTACTAAGTCAATTTACTTACTAATAAAATCATCTGAATGTACTAAGTCAATTTACTTATTTTTCGAATTTAAATTGCGTCATCATTCGAATCACAATAACTTTTCACAGGTCGAACCAATTTTCATGAAACCAAATATTACTCGAGGGTGTGCTTTGTGTTTTTCTTGGTGATCTTTAATTATGAACAGACAGACATTTCTAAAAATGATTGGAATGTATTTTATTAATTAATCCAAGACACCTGCAACATTTTTTTACAAAGAGTATTCTGCCGCTACATTATCACCATATTCCCAAAAATTTATAGATAGCGGCGGCGCTTTGCAAGTCTTGACACGTTGTTTTGAATATAGAATATGCAAGTTTTTATTTATTATAGTTATATAACTGTCGCAGAGTTTTCTTAAAATATTATCTGCCGACATTGATGAGGAAGACAAGCCAACATTTTTGTTCTTTACTACCGAAAGCAAACACATTTTCGTGAAACCCCGCTTACGAATTATGAACCCTTATTTTTGTAATACGCCAACGTAGACTCCCGTCGAGTCGCCCGTGGATCCCTGAGGGTCCATCTGGACCACTTTGAGAACTAATGGTATAAACAAATATAATAGTTATTAAAAAATTTCCGCTTCATCTTATGAAATGGTCAACGTGCATTAAGTGCCACACTTAACAATGTTTGAATTCGACGTCGTAACAACGTAAACGCTATGAAAACATGGCTCCCTTCGAAACAACTTGAAATAAAACGGGGGAGGCACTGACACTCATTAAAAAGAAAAGCGAAATGAAAAACATAGTTTCTAAAGTTAACGTATTTTACAAAGTATATAATGGGAATAAAAAAAATTGTGTTATTTTTGTGAGATACGATTTCATATATAATAAGTATGGTGTGATGATCTAATAGATGGGGGTGAATTTTGTTGCTTCCGATGATTATTATTAAGTGGTCACTTTATAATTTTGAAGTCATTAAAGTGGAATGGTTTTTTTCCATCGCCTCCATTTTTTTCGTCCATCTATCGCATGTTGCATTACAGCCGGACGCAGAGTAGAGGTATAGCGAAAAGCTTGCGGAAGAGCAGCTAAGACCCATGGCTTCATTTAAAATAATTCAGCGATTTAAACAAATGTTGTTGTCAATTTTTAACCTACGATTATCATGTGAATGATTGTATTTATTCTGTACTTCTAATACGCAAATTGAATATAAAGTGTTTATTTGGATATTTTGTCAACTATTGAATTCCCATTATCATTTCCATTTCCCAATTATTATTAATTAATAAAAAAAATAAAGACTTGATTTTAATACGCTAAATCAATCATTTTCCGAAAATTTTCACTTACACGCCTATGACTCAAACAAAAGTTTCACTTGTATCGTGGTTTTATAAAATCAAAATCAAAAATACTTTATTCAGTTTAGGCCCAAATAAGACACTTATGAACGTCAAAAACTACCACCGGTTCGAAAACAACCCAGTCATCGAGAAGAACCGGCAAGAAACTCGATCGGGTACATTTTTGTAAGATATATTTCCAATACATCATAACAATAGCTTTTAGTGGATGCACAGAGAGGAATCTATTCCAGACTTCACTATTGTTCACATACTGATCCACTCTATAATATCCTTTTGACACTAAAACCCGCTTGACGTGGCGCTTAAATTTACAGTACGGCAAATCGGTAACATTTTTGGGACTTTATGTTAAACCTAACACTATTGCCTAAAAAACTATTACTGGTTTTGCTAAGTCTGAAACATAGGATGACCAGTTTATTACAGTTTCCAGTATTTACATTATGCCAGTCTTTCTCTTAATTCAGTTTTTCAAAGTTTTTACGGACATACCTTAAATGATCAAAAATGTGTTGGGAGGGTAGAGTTAAGACACCGAATTTCTGGAACTTCGTTTTTGATGATTCGCGATATAAAACCTCATATTAGTTTGTTATAAACTAGCCGTAATTTTAATTTTTAGCTTCAGAAGTATATTTTAAATAATTAATAAGCAAATAGATTGCTTTCTTCATTAATGTGGGAGCGAATCGTGTTTGTAAAAACAACGAACACTAAGATTCACAGTGAAGTAATATATCGGTGTGGGTAAAATACCTTTAATAATAATTAGTTTACAATAAGGGTTTTTATACACTTGCGTTTTTGCCTAAGTTATTGAAGGAAGTTTGTTCTACGTGCTGACTGCTTTAGACTCGATTGTTGAATTTCTTATTGTATTATGCTTCTTTGTTATTATTTTTTTACCAATAACAATAAAAATACATCTAAATGAGTTAAGATCATTCATACGTTATGAATTACTAACAATTATAAAGAACATAATGAACACGAAATTTAAATCCGGTTTCCAGTTTCAGGTTCACACTTTAAGTTTTGTTATACTATGATTATTACTAAAAGAATTTTTACTCGAAAATACTAAAACTACTTATAAATGAATTTATTCATTTCCTACATTACGAATGATTTAATAACAAATCCACCTCATTTCCGGATCCATTATGCGAAGCAGACATTTTATAAATAAAAGTGAGGTCTTGAAAGTATATTGAATCATGATTTGAATGCATTTATTTAAAATAGTACATTTGGAAATAAACTAACTTAACTGATCTGATTTCGCAATCTTTAAAACAACAGTTCTTTTGTGAGCTTATTTAACTTGGTTTGTTTAGCTCTATAACGCCCTAAGTTCAAGTTATTTATGAAAATCCCATGGAAATTCGACTTATAGTAATGGAAATAAGCATTTCAAACAGACAAACACTGTTCAAATATAGTCTAATTGCATTCTGTTATACTGCTTGTATTATTTGCAATTATTTAAACAAAATACTTTTAAATTTACAAACATAATGTTTCTACTTCTCTTCATAGTATAAATATTTCAACAGTTAGTGATATTATTAACAGTTAATAAACATGAAATTGTTAAATTACATATGGGTACTTGAATAAATCTTAAAAAATGGAATTACTCTGTTACGAAATCCGAACTGAATTAAATCCCAAATTTACTATTGGAGTACATGGCTTGTATTACGATAATTACGATAATATCGGTAATTTTACTTGGTTATTCTCAAACGCCTTTCGATTCATTGAGTTAGGAATTGGATTTGACTTAAATATAGTATTGAACTTATTACCTATGTCTTTTAGGCCGGTTTGAAATTTAATTTATTTTTAAGTAAAATGCTTGGTGAAACATGAACGAGTATTTCTTAGTGTACCATTGCTAGGAAGACGAAAGGTTCAAAGATAACTAAAGAGGACTGTCCACTGAAACTTTAATACGCAATGAAAACCTGAGACGCACGCGTCTGACTGCTGTTAAAGTACTATGCTGTTTCTTGACAATTCGCAAAAATATTAGGTCTTTGCAAAAGTATTAGGTCCTATGAAATTGCCGTTTTGTATGAAAAAAATTAAACGAATTTTTTTCATGTATTATTTATTTGTATTAATCGAAGTAATCACTCATGCAATCAATGCATCTCTGCCCACGCACTGGCAGTTTATTGATGCCCTTCTTAAAGAAATCAGCTGGACGGGAGGCAACAGATTCTTCAAAGGCATTTTGTACTGCCTCTCGGGTATTGAATTTTTTCCCGCCAAGGAGTTATCCAAATTCTGGAAAAAGTAGTAGTCTGTAGGCGCAAGGTCTGGTGAATAGGGTGGATGACGGAGAACTTCCAATTCCAGTTCTTGCAACTTGGATACCGTCTGCTGTGCAGTATGAGGTCGCGCGTTGTCGTGCAGGAGCAGCGGAGACGAGCGATTGACCAATGCTTGGTTTGAAATGTGCCAGGTTCTCCATCATTGTGCTCAGTTTCTCACCCAGTTTGGTAAGAAGCTGTGATGAATCACACCAGCGCTAGACCACCAAACAGTTACCATCACTTTTCTAGAGGTAAGTTTTCGTTTAGGCCATTGTTTAGGTGCTGAACCAGGATCCAACCAACTTGCTGAGCACTTGCGGTTATCAAACAGAATCCATTTTTCATCGCAGGTAACAATGCGGTTCAAAATTCCTCCATTTGTGTGTCTGTTAAGCAGTGGAAGGCACGTCTCGACGCGCACTTCGCGCTGGCGATCATTGAGTTCGTGGGACACCCATTTGTCAAGCTTTTTTACCTTGCCAATTTTACGCAAATGGACCAATATTGTTTTGACGCTAACATCGAAAGCTGCTGCTAATTCAGCCGTAGATTGTGTATCATCAGTTTCCACAATCGCCTTTAATTCGTCATTGTCGACCAAAGTCTTCGGACGACCGCGAGATTCATTTTTCTGGTCGAAATTCCCAGAACGGAAGCGAGCAAACCAATAACAGATGTTGGTTTGTAGTATTAGCTCCGTTAACGTCGCTGATTTGCGGGCCGATTGTGCTGCGTTGCTGTCACGACGGTACTCGTCTATATATTAATACGTGAAGCAAAATTTTTGTACCCCTTTTTAACCTATTTCCCGTCAACAGGTGAACTTGAAATTTGGCATAGTTAAAGTTTATATGGCGGAGAAGTGCAGAAAGCTGTATATTTCATATAAAATGTATTAGAAGTACGTTAAATTAATTAAAATATGCACTGTTCACACTACTACTTGAATTTTACACAACATATACACACATGTAATTAAAAAAGACATTTTGACAGCCATAAAAAATTACGAATTTCAAAAAAGGTTGTGAAGGAGGTTGCTATGCTTGACTACATGTATTTTTTAACTCTTACGTTTTAATTACCATTTTTCATACTACATTCAACAATGATATTATAAAATATAACTATTATTGTAATGTTTATTATTTTTTATGGTGAACTCACTTCAAATGATGAATTAATAAAAGAATGAGCCAAATAATACTTTGTATAATCAAAATAATAATTTTGTTCATAAAAGTAATTCATGACTTAGACCTTCGCGGTTACAATATTGCAATTCAACCTTATGCATCAACAAAAATTTGAGGTGTAAGGGGTGTCAAATAACATCATAAGACTTGAGACACCCAAGCCAACCTCACCTGCACGTGGTGCACCCTGCTGAATAACGAACGAGGCAATGGCGAAAGCGGGGTGGTAGGGTTTTACAGCCTGACTGGGTCGCAACCACCATGTATATGGCGAAAAAGCCCGTAATAGTGATTCGCTTCTGCGGGTCGCGTTTTGGGATCCAGCTTTTTGCAGGTCGGCGTGATAGTGGCGACCGGCGATGGATAGTGTGTCAATCGGTGGTCGCTATTATTTTTGAATTGCACTGTGCTTACCATCAGGCATAGTGCAGTCATTTTGCCGTGCTACAATAAAAAAAAAAGAATTTATTTTCAAAAGCTAATGGTAGTATTAAAAACGTCTTTGTCTTGGATTCACCATTTGATTGTATTGTGGATCCATTACTTTTCCAAACGATGATACTGGGCATATCACTATTCCTCATGATGAACAGACTACATTTAATTCAATATCACCCAGGAATTCCACCCCATGGTGTTGTGTAAAATTAATTGAAAATTGTGTCATGGGTTGCGATAAATCTCTTTATTTTCGTTAAGTTATGTTTGGATAAAATTTGAACTTTACGACATGGTTTTTGATTCCAGTTTATAATTAATTTCTATTTTCATTTACACATAGATTTTTTTTATGATTATATAATATTATGATATAAAATATCATGGCAAATGGCAAATAACTGAGTAGCCATAATGAAAACCTTTGATTATAGAGGTATACTCTTTGACAAAAGAACTCTAATAAAGTTCAAACTTAAAAAAAAAAAAAAACAATTTAAAATGGTCGAATGTCGACCACTGGGCGCACACTAGTATTCCATAAAAATTATTTTGATTTGAAATGGCCAGTACTGCAGAGCGGCAATTTCATAGGTGAAAACCTATTATATTCCAGTATTTTTATCAGAAGCAAGAATTACAGCTAATATAGTTAAAAATATTTAAATTGAACATACAAATATACTTTATAAATTAGATAAATAAAATACGTACAACTTTTAGCATCTGGAATAATTTCAAACAGAATATTCCGCGATACGACTCTTATGCAAACAGCGTATTGCTAACATAAACAGAAAATTCTCCCCATTTCACTCCAATAATAAGTAAACAAACCACATCGCGTGTGCTCCTATTCCGAAGTACGCGACATTTATAATACTGATAATTATTGTTAGTCTACTTTCGAAATAATTGTTACATAACAATAACTGGAGAATGTCGATTAACTGATATTATACTCTGTTTTCGATTACCCAAGATATGATTGCTTAGTTGTTAGGATGTTTGAACATACCGTCGATAGCCGTAGATTCGAATCCTTACAATTAATCCTTACAACGTCGTGATAAAACACAAGCATGATGATAGGTTTTTTCTAAATGTACGGCCTGAGTGACAAGACGTGACGATTTTTAATAAACTCCTATGGCAAAACGCGTTAAGGAACTTCATTTCGAAAAAATATTATTTACATCTGAGTATACTAGGAGCAGCAAGAAATGGAGAATTTTATTTATGACGTTAACTACATGATAACTGACACATTAAAACTAATCAATTAGGTATATAATGGATAGAAAATTATAAAACGAGGTAATTGTTATAAAATATCGTATATTTCAATAATAACTTCCTTCATCTTTTAAACGGGTAAGTTATTCACGTGACGTTGCGGCCTGAATGACGTGAATTTGCCTCAAATATGGCGCTCGCCTGCGCTTTGAGTGGCACGTGACACATTTTAAATTTCGAACGTACAATGCTGCCAACCTTGTATTTAATTTTACCCGATCGTCTTACAATCCTTATTCTGTTACCAAATATTTTTAAAACATAAACTCCCCGTAACATTTTTGCCACTGTGATGGAAAAAAACATTTGGTACTTATAAATAGGTACGAGCTATTTCTGAACTTTTATTCGTTTTTGAATATATTTTCTTATCACACATTATTATTATATACAATAAGGGTGTATTTTAGTTAGTTTCTAAAATAATGTATCATAATAGTGTGTATAGTGCAGCGTGATTTCAGATACGTTTTTTTTTAAATACCTTCAACGCAGACATACTTATAATAAGAATGCAAGATCGCTGACAAATTTTAAAATTTTGCTGTATAAACTTTGACGAAAATACGTTTGCCGCATATCGTTGTAGTCGTCTCAACGTGATCTACTAGATCGTATAAAAACATTTTGGAAAATAGTGACCTCCTTTTCAAAAAACCGGAAAAACAGTAAAAATTTTCAAAATTTTCTTATATTTTAGCAGTTTCAGGTTTTTCATTTTCACAATCCAACATACCCGTTAGGGAGCACCACCCCGCACTAGCTGCATCCGCCGGAACAGTTGTGGGACGCTCCTGGGACCTGGAAAGTGAAAAACAAATTAAAATACAAAAAGTCAAAATGTTTTATTACTTACCGGAATTTCCGAGAATTTTCCGACGGTCCTCGATCGGGAGCACCACCTCTCACTCGCCACACCCGCTGGAACAGCTGAGGGATGCTCCTGTGACCTGCAAATAAAAAATTTAGTAAATTCAAAAATTCAAAAAATTAGGAATACCTTCAAAATTTTTAGTGTCTTTTTACCAGCATCCGATCGGGAGCATCATCCCTCACCAGCCGCACCCATCGGCACCGTCGAGGAACGCTTCCGGGATCTGGAAATCAAAAAATCTTTTAATATTTTAATTTTCCGATTTTCAGAAAAAAAACTGTTTGAGTTTTTCCGACCTAATTCACCCTAGGGGGTCGTCCTCGACCTCCCGAAGGTGAATCCACTCTTTAAAACTCAAAAAACCGTTGAAAAATTCCTTTTTTCGCCCGCCCGCCATACCCATTTTTCTTCATCGGGTAGGTGGATTTTCATATTAGAAAAAACTATTTATTGTTTTTCGGAGATTTTGAGGCTGTACCGTGTTGCGCACGCTAAACGCTACAATTTATGTTAAGAGGAGGATAGCTCAAAGCACAAAATTATAGAATTAAGGGCACAGCGATATAGTATTAAGTTACCGAACATAATTCGTTTTATTATTATCCTTATTAGGGAAAATATTAATATTATTAGTATTTTATAGTATAGCATAGTACATAGTACAAGACCAGCACCAAAGTGCAACATATTTTAGACAAAAAAATTATTAGTACTAATTGACATTTGAAGACAAAATTTTGAGAAATATGAAAAGACAAGTAATCACCGTCGTGGGTAGGAAGAGTGATCAAATGGAAGATCAAACAAGTAGAGATACAGCCATGGACAGAAACAGGAAATCTCTGGAAAATCTAAAAAGTGCCGATGACTTTAAAAACTTGGCAATGGCCAAGGTGCAACATTCAAAAGCACTACTCGAACAGTCCGGAAACTTAAAGACCTCGATTAAAGAAGGAGTTCTGAGGAATATGGGACAACTATACGGGGCAGTGCTAAAACAGGTAGATAAGATGGCTGAATAGGAACAATTGACAGAACAAGTAAATAAGAAACCTGAAGAGAATAGTACATGGAAAGAACAGGTGAAATAATTATTCGAGGAGGTTGTAAATAAGAAGATGAAGGAAGAGATGGAAAAGATCACAAAGGAAACAGAAGTTAAAATCGACGCATTGAAAACGACGATATGTGAGTTAAGAGCAGAAATAGAAGACAGGCTTAACAGGGAAAAAACGGACTTGAAAAATGTTAAGAAGGCAAGTCACCAGCCGATTCCAGACAAGATGACGAATACCTCTTCCCGGCTTCCAGCACCTATGCACTCCATAATAATCTCATCGACAGACGACAGGGATACCAGCGGGGATGTCATAGAGAAAGTTAGGAGGGCAGTAGAGGCGGGTAAGACGGGTTTAAGAGCAGACAGAGTGAGAAAAGTTAAAGACCAAAAAGTGGTGTTAGGATGTATAAAGGAAGACGACGTGAGGAAAATAGCGGAAAGACTTAAGGAGAAGGCTTCCAAATTACATGTAGAGAGAGCCAGGAACAAAGATCCGCTAGTTATCTTAAAGAATGTACTCACAAGTCACGAGGATGAGGAAATTCTATCGCTTATGAAAGAACAAAACCAAGACGTACTCAGAGATATTCCCGACGAAGATTATAGGTCCAGAGTTATATTAAAGAAGGAGAACCCGGAACCCAGACATAAGTCATGTGGTACTCCAGGTGTCGCCCACAGTATTGGGGAGGCTAACGACTGCATGCAAAATATACATAGACATGCAGAGGCTCACAGTATCAGACCAGTCGCCCCTCATTCAGTGTACGCGGTGCCTGGAGTACGGCCACGGTAAAAGGTGGTGCACTGAAACAACCTACACATGCAGCCACTGTGGGGATAACCATCTTAAGAACGAATGCCCAAATTACAAGCAGGGCAAGACCCCTAGATGCAAGAATTGTATCCTGGATAAAGCGGACAACAAAGAGCATAATGCTTTTGATACTAAGTGCCCGACTCGAGCGAAATGGGATGACATAGCGAGGAGGAACGTAGCGTACGAGAACAACCAAGAGATAGCGAAAAGCCTTTGACGTAATTAATAAATGCGATTATGAACTATCATTGAAATAAAGTGCAACAAGAAGGACGATAGGAAATTTTTACAGGATGTTGGAACTGGATTGGGCCAGGCCCATTTGGTGAAAAAAAAATCCTGGAAGTGGACAAAAATCCGGCAGAAACCAAGGAAGAGCATATGTTGACTCATATTTTTGATGTAAAAATAAGAATCAAACGGAAAATGCTGATGAGTAGCACAGGACAGCCACGCCAGAAAATACTAGATCAATGAGCCAATGACTCAATGTGACAAACAGTTCTCTGAACCTGTAACAAAGAGAATGAGCGGAAGATTGAAGAGCAGGAAAATAGAAGAGAATCATCAAAATGACAAGGCAAATGTATCCGAAAGACCAGAAGAAATTTTGTATCTCATAAAGGGAAAAAACTGAGGAATGAGCAAGAAAAGAGAAAGAAGAAGGAACTATAAGCCGTGAGAGATATATCCTGAGTACTGAAACCAATAAATTCATACAAAGCATAAGATGGAAACCTAGGAATGAAATACAGAAATGGAACGGAAAAGCATTGTTTAGGACAACTATAATCATAGTCGCCTAAAACAATGACAGCAGGAAAAGATAAGATAGAGTGCAGATGTTGGAAGAAGAGAGGAGTGAAAAGATAAGTCTAAATCCGTAGACCCAATGCCTGGAAAAAGTCTCTGTCCTCCCCACGATAGAGGTGTTCCGACGAGGGATACACTTGTCCGTCCCAAAAAAAAAAAAAAAAAAGAATGCAAATTTTTAAAGCGTCTGTCTATCGGGCTGTTTTTTGAACACGCATTACTGCTAAAGTACTGCGTTTACGATAGTACCTCAAAATAATATAGCAAGAGAATCGTATAGCATATTCTCGAATAACATTTACTCTTTGTTTCATTGAAATCGGTTCACTCTATCAAAAGTTATTATAATTGTAATGGCGACGAGATTTATTTATTTATTTTTATCGAACTGGTTATGTTATTGATCCAGCAAGGTTTTAACAGCTACACCGGATTACACAAAGCGATTTAAGTACGAGAGAAAAGTATAGAATAAGTAAAAGGACGATACATTCAGACGACTTTATTAGTCACTGTTTTTTCACAATAGGTTCCACGCAGACGGGGTCGCGGACACAGCTAGTTTGAAACGAATTCTGTATAATAAATACTAACCTTGCATAGAATCCGACAAAACCACTCTGACATATGCATTCACACTTTTCGTCTAAACCGTCTGAACCAGCTCTAATATTACTTCGTTATCACTTTACATGTACTCTAACTCAAAAATAACAATTTTTCCAATCTTATTCCAGAAACTATCGCTGTCGATGAAAGAATCACTTTTTTTCCTTAAGTAAAAAAAACCGTAAATAAACCATTATATCAATATCTTAGGTATAGATAGATATTCGCAGCAACCTTAATCGCAGGTATTTCGGAGACTCGGAATCTTGAATAGAGTGCGACGGTTTTTCACGCCTGAATAGCAATATCTGCTTTATAAGGGACAAGTTCAGCACTTCTGGGACGATTCCACTAAATACCTACAAGATGCCCTGGACAGGTTGCATAGACAGGCTGTCCGCATTGTTAATAATGCAGACATTATATAGTTTATAGAGCCGCTTCAGTTTCGCAGATACATTGCCTTAATGAGCGTGTTCTACCGTCTATATCATAGCAAGTGTTCTAAAGAGTTATTCAATTTAATTCCTTTCTTTCCTTTTCTCAATTGAACCACGTGCACTAGTCTTCGGAGCCACAGTTTTACGTAAATCCTAAGTGGGCACGAACTATAGAGTTCACAACATCTTATCTTTGCCGTACCATGAAGCTGTGGAACAATCTCCCGGCCAGTGTGTTTCTTCCTTCATATAACATCGAGTCCTTCATGCGTAACGTGAAGAGGCATTTACGCAGTCCGACGTGACAGCGTCGACTGACGACTACCGTATCTCTCAGTATTAATAATATAATACATACTTTCCAATAGAAAAAGAATTATCCAAATCACTTTAGAAATGACGAAGTTCTGAACGTTAAAAAAACTCCTTTGAAGCCGGTTAAAAAGTAATTATGACATTTGTAATTGGACCTCTTTGGCGTTGAAATGCAGTTGTTGCATCTACGTACAACTTGTTTTATACATTTTAGCGCCTTTTAAAATATTGCATGTTCACGTTGCCACGGATTTAACTCATGAAAATATTGCGAAGTATGATTTTAAGTATAGCTTAAAACTTCAGCAGAATGATTGGCTTCTTTGATTAACTTGGCTTTTGGCAATCAAATATCATGCAAGTCGACTCTTTATGGCTGGTTTGCTGAATTCCAACACGATAAATAATCTAGGTAGCGATAGTCGTTCGTATATCGCTGTGAATCCTACAAAAATATTTGAATGTGAAAAACTGTGTTCCCGATGGATCTCTCAAAATTTAATTGCGGTTCAAAAGTACGTAACTTTAGGTCACAATTTAGGTCTTTCCAAGTGAGCTGAAATCTACCAAAGTTGCAAATGTGTGGTTAGCCGCAAATGGACGATTGTTGCGTTATTTTAATTCAATTGGACACGTAGTTATTTTGGAGATCATCGTATAGTATAGTGAATAGAGATTGATACACGACTATTTATTCGAGGAATGTTATTGACGAACTACTTAAAAAACACCGTATTATCTTGTACCATGGTAATATAGCTGGTATTATCATACGGTCAGACGTAGATATTATTCGTCATATTGCATACAATCCCGAACAGGTATCGTGTGACTTCTGTCTCTTTTTAAGATTCAAAAATTATTTAGGCTGTCAATGACTTTTCAATCAACAAAGCTATTGATGGTTATAAAAAGGCTGGTTTTCCAAGATCACCGCAGAAGATTGGCATAAATGTTTTCAAAATTCATTTAACAACCACCTTTTAACATTTAACCTAACAACCTACATTGAACCTAAGGGAATATATTTTAAGAAACAATAAATCCATTTGTGACGTCATAGTATTTTTTCTTATTTATTTCAGAAGTTTTAATGCGCGTCTCGTGGCTTAAAGCATCCTATATACTTATATAAATTTTACACAATGGAGGGCGAATACGAAAATTGAAAATTTGTTGGTAAAATCATTTCTAAAGCGTTGCTCGACCGCGCTATGAATGGCGGGTGACACGTTTTAAATTTCGAACCTCTGTGTTGCTAGCTCTATTTTATTTTTAATGAACTGATGTCATGGGTAAATTAATTTTTCGCATGGCAACTGACATTTTTGGATGAATTGAAAAAATTGCGGTCATTCTACAGATTTACGAAGAGCTTTTTTTTTCGAAATGACTATGATATTGACCCAGCAAGGTCTTAACAGCTTCACCGGACTACGATTTTTTACGAAGAGCGTTTAAATTTTAATCACCAACATAAAAAAATACAATATCCTGTTAGCAGATTCAAACTATTACATTACTAAATCATACACTAAATAAAATGGCTGATAAAAATCATGATCCTGATTCAATTTCCATAACAAAAACATGTATATATTCATATAAATATATAATATGTTAACATAATAAACCAGAGTCGATTTTTTTAATGAGTGGTTACTTTTCCAAACCTGTGGTAGTTTTGTCGTTTATAAGTACCTTCTTACGGCCTAAACTGAATAAAATATTTTTTTTTTTATTTTGATTTTACGCATTTGAGTAGTATCATGGGGACCTAATGAATCACTATGGATTCATAAATGCCCAATTGTAACATGGCATTCTTAACATAATGTTAGAGCGATTTATAGATCAATCCGGCTAACTACAACCTTCAAGTTGAAAATCTGTCGCCAGGCACCTGTTGGTGTCTTCTGGCTATTGTACTTGAAAGCCAGTTCCTTCTAGGTTTGCCCTCTTAACCATTTTAGATCACATCGTCATTTTATATCAGATGAGATTGTGATCAAACGCAAAATACTATAAAATGTAATAAGAAGATATTTCCAAAACAAAATGTAGTATAGTAACAAAGAAATTAAATTACTTTAGATCAATCAATACAAAACCGTTTGGGAATACGCCTAACGTGATTTGTATCTTGTGATTTTATAAATATTTTAACAAACGTCAGATAAATGAACCGTCTAGACTAGCATTAAACGTGACCTACAAGATTCGATGAATGTGTTCGTTTACTTAAGGATATTTATTAATATCCATTCAACATTAAACGATTTTTTATTGATAACTTTGATTGAATTCAATGTTCGGGGATTGTATTCTTTATATACGTCGTTTATTTTAATAATATATTTGATTGTACAACGAAATTGTACGCACCAGAGCGTTTGCTCCATTTCTGTATGCCAAAAAAACACACATTGACGAAAGCGTGCTGTATAAGAATTGTTGTTTCTTAAAACTTTGATAACTGTTTATTAACTGAAGTTATCAAGATATTTTTAGACTAAGTGTGTATGAATTAAAACTAAAAATATTTCGTTAAAATTTATCCAGCAGTTTTTACGCGTGAAACAGCAAGCCTCTATCATTTTATTTCTATAAAAGATTCACAATCAAATAGGGGCTATTCAATCATTACGTAAGCAGATTTTTTTGTAATTTTTGATGATGGTGATTGAATAAAATTGTAGTCAGATATTTGGCTATAAATCGTTAAAAAATCAATTCACAACAGAATATATTTCAGATCGAGATAACACTAGACACCTTTCAAGTATAGTTACAAGTAAGTTGATGTATTCATTAACGATATCCGGAATAGTTATGCAATTTTTTTTAATTAGACATATTTCTATTGTTCTCTGTTCTATCTATGTTGTTAATATTATGTGTTTTAACATCTACTCTATTTTAATACAAAGTATACGGGGTATCAGTAAATTTAGAATATACATTTCCATCTTTATGGTACTACTAATCATGCCTGTAGCTTTATAACACCTAAGTAATATTGTCTTGTATTAAAAAAATTACTAATATTTTATTTTAAGTACCTAGTATTGAGAATTATTAAAGACGGACAATTTTTAACGATACATATTGCCTGAATGTATGATATAATTCATAATAATGTGTCAAATAATATAACAAAAGTTCGGATTTTCCACGATTTCGAAAAATATCATTTTTTTTAATACACGGTTTTCCTTACTACCTAAGTACATAACTTTTTTAGATACATTTGAACCGTCTGAACTGAGTTACACAACTTTACAGCAAAAAATTTTAATCATGCGTTAGACATCTATCTATCTAATAAAAATATATTTTATAAAAATTACATCTAGCAATAGATCTACTAATATACGTAGTAATTATAGAAGCTGTTATAATATATTTAATTAATTAAAAATAAAACATGTAAACGGCATATAGCGACAATGTAAACCATCTCGGTATTTGGCAACAAACATAAATTATAACAGAAACTCAGCAGACAGCCCCACACTAATGCCGGCAGTCATTAAACTGTTTACGGACCCTTGTATTTACTTTCCCATAGTATAAAGTTTACGTGCGTCGCGATAGTAAAGCTGCGAATCGTGTGTCGTATCGCGAAGGTGGGTGCCCTTTATCTAAAGGCGGTACGGGTCACTATGAACTACAAAGTGACCGTAAAAACAGTAATAAAGTATAAAACTCATTGAAATCTACAACGTAAACAGGATCGCTGCGAGCCCCAACAGTCGAAAGAAAACATCTCGAGCATTTACAGTCAAGTAGGTCTATGGTCTAAACTATGAGAGGCCGTAGTATTCATATTAAGACATTTATTTTTTCGAAAATAAGCAAAAATGATAGCGGATTAAATGTAACCAATTAGATTAGAGATTCAACGCGAAATAAGTATGACGAAACGTCGACCCGTTTCGTTTTTTTTTTTCATCGTCTCAAATTTTTTCAACCGTCTATCGCATGTCGCATTACAGCTGACGCGTGACACCCCGAGCTAAGAGTAAAGTGGAAGACGCCTAACAGAGCAGCCAAGACCAATATGTGTACAACTGAACGATTGTATTTATTATATATTCTGTACTGCAATACGCAGATTAAAAATACTATTTATAGTTGGATATGTTGTCTACTATTGATTTCGCGTTATCATACAACTTTTCCAATTATTAAGTTATGATTAAAAACGCGATTTTAATACCCTAAATCGAATTATCCTACAATATTCACTTAACTGCCTACGATCTGTAAAAAAAATCACTTGCATAGTGGTTTCATAAAACCACACGTTTTTTTTTTGGGAACATAACAAAGTGATTGTGCTCTTACATAATCACAATTGCAATACAAAAAGTAAGGGTACAGCTACCAGAGATACATACATCGTCGCTGTCATTTTGCTGCTTTGCTTGGAGATACAATGCGTGAGCACAAAACATGGCAAACCAATTAAGATTCAATACAATGACTTTGTTTTATAATATTTAGTGATAAAATATGTTATGCTATGCTATGTATAATGACAAGATGAATCAGATCGTGTTTCTTGCCAGTATTTCTCGATTCGGCTTGTTTTTCGAATCGATGGTAGTTTTGACGTTCACAAATGCCTTCTCAGGACCTAATTTGAGTAAAGTATGTTAGATTATGATTCCACTGTAATGTAATGAATTGGACCGGCGATCGTGTTTCATTGGTCTCCGCTCGCCGTTTCCCAATCAATGGCAGTCACTTATTGAATTTTGTTGTGCTCGCGTCGAGTTTCAATAATTCGACAGAATCTCGAGGAAACTTTATCAATTTCCGTAACGGGGGGTACGTTTCTCGATATGATTGAGTAACGGGAGGAACGTGGGGCCTCAGTCTTGCGAGTTGCCGGCTGATAACTCGCTCGAACTGTTTGCTCTTTTGTAAGTTTCTATTTCAAAATTCTACCCTTAATAGATAAATATGTATGGGTTGTTCTCAAATTTCGCAAATACTAGGAACAACCTTGTGTTATCCTTTGAGAAAAACATTGCTTCTTTTATATCATCAGGAGGCAAACGAACATGCGGGTCACCTGCTGTTAAGCGATCACCGCTGTCCATAGGCACTAGTAACCCCAGAGGAGACGCAAGTGCGTCGCCAGCCTGTGTTTGGGGGAATGGAGAGAAAGGGGGAGAGATTAGAGGAGAGAGGAGGGTAGAGGAGATGGGTCTCCAGCGCTCTCCATGACCGAACGAAATGCATCAATGCAAGCACTGTTACTTCACGTCAGTTTTCTGTGAGAGGGTGGTGCTACCCCGGACGAGCCGATCCAGCCATGCTGAAACCAATAATAGTTTCAGCGTGGCTCTACACCTTCATATCCTCTATAATGAACTAGCTTCTGCCCGCAACTTTGTCCACATGCAATAGTTATATTGAGTTAACGATAACATGCAGTGGAAACTCTCAAAAGGAAAAAACCCCGCTTATGAAACATTTTCCATTGGTGCTGCACTCCGATTGGCCTGTAGCCTATATATAGCCTTCCTCGATAAATGATCTATCTAACAATTAAATAATTTTCAAATTTGATCAGTAGTTTAGCGCGTTCAAGCAAACAAACTCTTCAGATTTATAATATTAGTATAGACACGTGTCAATAGTATTAATTATTGAATACTTTATTGTACTTTTTTGTTTGTACACTGACAAGATTAAAGCCACAAATCGTTTTCATCCAACTAACAAGCATTTTTGTTATATCACGTTCTCTCTTGGAAATAGACCAGTTTCCTTACAAAGTCATAGTGTCTCAAACAATAGCGCAGTATACTAAGGACTATCAATATTCTGTATTATATTTTATACAGTAGGATTATGATATCGTGACGGGTCGGCGACAGGACAGGTAGTATCAAGGGTAGCTCAATATTCATAATAATTAGCTACGTAAACCATACAGTGATATGTATAGATGTGAATGGTCCAATGACCCAAACATGAATGCCAATTCTTGAAGAAAAAACTTTCTTATGTATTTTTGGCCGGAGATATTAATTTCGCCTCATGACATGTTGTTACGATGACCAATGGTATTACGCTTGTGGGGCTTACGTCAGACTAATGAATAGCAGCCCGTATACACGTAATAATTATACTTTTCATTGAGATTGTGCGGCTCATTATGTTTAATGAAACTTACAAATAACTTAAAAATGTATATCACAATGGTATTGAATTGTCTGGTACATATCATCAGATTATGTACTAAACTCAAATTAACACCTGTACGAGTCAACTTTGTGTACTATTATCTGCGACTACACCGTTACGTAAAATTGAATGAGATTGTAGTCAGATACTTGATTATACATCGTTATGTGAAAGAAAGACTAATGATGTTAATTTCAATATACAAATCAAAATAATTCATACTATTGTATAGTTGATTAAAAAATTTAAGAAGGATCACATTTATTTATTTATTTTTTGAGTTTTCACTGCTGTCAACAGTCCTTATGACGGCCTCGACTTTTGCATGAACTGACTGCAAACAGTTGGTCTGAGAAGCCTTTTTTATCATTTATAAAAGACATGGTTTAAGATGGTATACTCGCTTCGCGTAAAGGGGACTAGCTCTCAAGTGTGTGTGCCGGAAAGGAAAGGAAAGTAGAAAGGCGTGCATAGAAAAAAACCAAACTTCCATGATATGCTTTCATCGCAGTTTTGATTTTCATTATCCTGGTTTGCGGCATATAAGCTATGCATAATATAATTTCGTTCTTGTTTATCATATTTTATAAATATATTTGATTAATTTATTATACATTTTTTTTCTAAGTGAAATTGCCTATGCTTTGAAATCTGATCGGAAACTTTCTTGTGTGATGAAGTGTAATGGGAATAAAAACCATGTCGGGTAGATTGTTGACAACACCGGTTCTGTTTCGATCACCAAAGTTAAGCAACGTCGTGCGTGACCAATACTTTGATGGGTGACGTTGAGCTTTTGTTGATTTTCTTCTACTGTAACATAAAAGTGTCACTTCTCTATCATTTGTCTTTAGTTAAAATCGAACAAATAAACAATAATATATAGTTTATTTTTAAACCAAGTTTAATTTAGAAAAAGCCCACATGTATACATCACCTTTGTAACAAAATTCTTATTCGTTTTTTCCGTGATTTCGCGGCGTCATCGCCCGCAATTCAGCAATTATGTATTTTTTCCTCCGAGAAATAATGAATTTAACGAAAGAACCCAACAATTTTCCACAATAACCGGTAGCTGTGGTAAGCAATACGTCGGTTATCGAAACGCCGATGTGGCTGCCTTAAACGGTAGGTGGTACAGAAAATAAACAAGCCTTGTTAAAGAAATGCTGACTCTGTGTATTATGACCAATGACTTTTATACGCAACGACACGATTTTCCATATAATTTGAATACTACATGATTATCTAAATATATAAAACTCAAGTATTTTTCAATTAAACTAAATCCAATCAATCCAAATCCAAATTTTAATCCAATTTTGTCGGCGATGAACTCTGAAACTTTCTCAACCGATTTTCATGGAAGTTGGTATTTTTTGTGTATTTGTCCAAAATGAGAGATAAAATAACTTATATTGCGATTAATGGTTTCAATACTATTTTACTATATTTTAAATAATTGTCAACGTTGATTATTGTTATTAATTGTATGGCTGATAAAGTCTCGAACAGATGACGCCTTTACTTAGTTTGTTGACAGAAAACTTTATGAGCGACTGTTATAGATATCTGATAGATGGCACCACGTTTTAATTTTGTTTTATATTTCTATTTTAATTCAACGTGTAATAATAACTGAGCCACAGCAACACGTGACGGGTTAGCTAGTTTTACTATAAACTAGCTGTGCCCGCGACTTTGTCCGCATGGAACCCAATGCAAAAAACAGTTTTTTATTTAATGTTTCTTACACATTATTTATAAATTATATTGTATAATATCTTATTACTGTAAAAGATTGAATTGTATTTGTAATTCTTTTCTCGTACTTAACTCGAGCAGTCGTTAAAATTTCAATAACTTTTGATAGAATGGACCGATTTTAATGAAACAAAAATTATATGTCTATGAATTTCTTGGCGAGGATTTATCGTGAATAAAGTACTTAAGCATTGATACGTGTTCAAAAAAACATGTCTATCTGTTTTTCAGACATTTCTAATAATCTGTTTTTATAATAATTTGTTTATAATAATCTGTTTTTCAGACGTTTCTAATAATGACTGAAGTGTATGTTTTTATTTATTCCTAGACACAACAAATATTTCACAGAAGCCTAAAAGGACAGAAACGTTAGATTTATTTTCTTATTATATGTATAAATAGAAAATATCGGACGTTATAAATAGTGCTGGGAACGTAACCTGCGCTGTGAACACGCCGCGTCAAGTTGTCGGAACCGACTACTCCTATTAAATTGTGCAAACGCTTTTTTTTTTCTATTGTATTATCAATTATTACTTGATATATGTAGATAATTTTTGTAATAAAAAGATGTGTGTAGTTCACACTCGGTAGAAGTAAAGCTTAGTAATCAGATTATTTTTAAGAGAATAAGATGAATGCACTATTTAGACTTTAATATATTAACAATACACTGTTTTGTATAGACAATTAAAATGGAGATGGGCAGGACATATAACAAGAGATGAAAAAGAGAAATGGACTAAACTAATAACAGAATGGTACCCCAGGGAGAATAAAAGAAGCCGAGGTAGACAGAATAAAAGATGGGAAGATGATATAAAATAAGTGGCTGATCCAGCATGGATGCAAATAGCGAAAAATAGGGAAACGTGGAAATCTTTAGAGGAGGCCTTTGTCGCAGGACAAGCTGTAACAGAAAAAACCAGATGCCGATAACTGAAATACGTTGTGTTCTTATTTTTATTGTAGTTTTAAAGCAATAAAGGCTTATTTTAACTTTATTTATTTTCTATTAACAATGATACACAACATAGAAATTATTAACATTAGTATGGTTTACATATCAATTGGCACTGGGAGCAATGATTGTATACATTTTTATAAAGTTTATTAACCTATCAAACGCATTATGAACTGCAAAATATCAATATTCTGACGCAATCCGCGCAAGGGCATTGCAGCCGGTCGTGCTTACGTAGCATGTTATGACGCGAAATTATAGATTTATCTCTGCCAAAAATACCGCTCAACGCACCAAGCTTGCCTATTACTACTCTTCAAGATATAGAGACGATAATTATTTATCAATTATGATATATTATTTGTTATGTGGCACATATCTCACGATTAATGAACTATGAGCTCAACTAATGGTTGTTTCCTTGAACAAACGACTTATGAATTTATGATGGACGATAATATACGAAAAGCGGCTTAATTGCGATCCAAGAAAATATATCTCTTCAAGTGATTAACCAAATAGGTATTTATTATACATAGATTATACAGAATTATTATTAATCATAATTTCTATATAAAAACTAATGTTTCTCTGACTTATATCCTTTAGAGCCTGTAATTAATTTTATTTTCTATTTTAGTTGAAAAGGTACGCCCAATTACATATGTAGGTGCACACATGTATATTATTAAACTGTACACATAATATATTTGCTAATAAGATATTATTGCAATTAAAAGAAATCAAATTTATAGTTTCATAGATACAAAACTGTTGTATTAAGCAGATCTGCAATATTATTCTTATAAATTGTACAAATTTTAGAATTAAACACACCCTAATTAAGTATACGTAATACTTTGTAACAAACAATTTTCATATATGTCTTCGTATATGAGATGGCGCCTACTGTCATATCGTTTGATAATTTTGTAAAGTGTGTAGTTATTTATAACAAGGCATTTAACGGACTTTCAATTTACCGCGACTCTCTTACTTGCTCCTAAACATTTGGGACCTTATAATAACATGCTCATGCAAAGCATCAAGGGGAATGGCAGCAAACTCTCTTTCCCAATAGGCTGTCAACTATGAATATACGAAAATAATAAAATTCACAATGAAAGCCTAGTGGGGTGTGGATGTGTGTGTATACGGTCGGTAACACTTACTGACATGTCGCTCACGCAAAAGTTTATATCCTACCAAAAGAATATCGCTCAACGCGCCCCACATCGAATATTTACACATAATTACACATAGATGTTACTTTTTCTGACGTCAAAATAAGAAATTGACTTAATGTTCTAAGTAAAAGAATTATAGCCACTAATTCCGAAGCCGTTTATACGTGTATTCATTAAATTTTCACCGGACCCGTCTCGCTACGCCATTAACTTCGACAATTAAACTAAGTTAGAACAAAGAAGTTCGAGGGACGGTGGAAAAAGAAAAATAATTGCTTTCTTTAATGACCGCCACGCTCGAAGCTGCCCACACTCAATATACCAAATGAATAGTATGACAACGTAACTCAGTCATGGCCTTATATCATTTTTGTTTTCTCGAACTGACTATGCTATTGACCAAGCAAGGTCTTAACAGCTTCACCGGACTATAAATTTATATCATTTACCCGCATTAGACCTCCCACGGCAGCGGCTCAAGCCTAGGTTCGATCCCTCGGTAGAGAGCCCTTGAGTGCGTTGCTTGCGCGCTACGGTGACACACAAATATACATCACCGCTACAACACTACACGATCATCCCCACACACGTGCACGCCTACACGGTTACACATGAAAGTGGAAGGGTTTACATTTTTTTCCCCTTATCGAACTGAAAAACTCTCAATTTTCCGATAATAAATATATGGAGGAGTTATTGAGGCGTGTATGCTTGGTACACATATACGTTTCAACAACTCATACATATATGAATAGTTAGCTAGATTAGCTAAGGTAGGTCGCGATTTAGCATACAACAGGCAACAGCCAAGCCGAGGTGTGCCGTACACCCTTGAGTTGCCAAAATAAAATCGGCTGAGTGCCTTAAGCGCTCGCCTTAGTAGTCCGGTGAAGCTGTCAGACCTTGCTGGGTCAATAGCGTAGTCATTTCGAAAAAAAAGTAGGCATGCATATACATGTAGGTGTCAGAAAACAAAGCGTATGTTTCATTTCTCTTTTACCAAAATATAAATATTGTATGCCTAATTGTTATAATTTAAAAATAATATGATGGCCTCAGTTTGTTAGATATGGTAAGTGGTTTTATAAAAACGTTATACATTATATTACTGTTTCTAAATAAAAATAAATATGTAAATCTATTATTTTCATTGATTAGGTGCCATTTAAAAAATACATATAAAACATAAATAGACAAGCAAGTGAGTTAATAAACATGTAGACGAGGCAATAAATGACAACAATGATACAATAGAAAGTGCAATGACCTCCCAGAGATATTATATCAATCTATTTGAGACGAAACTGAATTTCAGCTGTAATGTTTGAGATTGAGATGACGCCACAGTACTAATAGCTCGCGCTTTCATCCGATCACAGTCTTGATGGCATACGACTGTTTGTCTGACATAAGTAAATTAGCCAGGTATCCTAAATGATCAATCATCCTCTTGTCTGTTCATTGTATTGTTGTTTTATCGTCTTGGTTGTATTGTTCAAAAACAAAGTTCGGATCGACAGAATTTCCGTAAACGCAATCAGTATTTAGTAATATTACTTTAGTTAAAGAATACGATATCATAAGCGCCAGGCGATTCTGAAATTTCAGGCCTTATAAGGCCAGATTTACACCGTATTGTGATTTCCTCCTCGCGATATCACAATCAAAATTTCCTCAACCTTCTTTATTTCTTATAGTGCATTGTGAACAATACTTAATAGGTATAGTTAACGTACTGTACATACCAACATAACGGTAACAATATAGAGACTGTGCAAGTTACTAATGTACGAAGTAACACAAAAGCCATCTGACTATAAGAGCTAGTGTAAAACTGGTATATTCAAATTCATGTACATACGACGGTTGATTGTCTAACTTTATACAGTTTCGTTTTCATTTCACGAGTTTCATGTAAGTTTGTAACTATTTTATTTTATCTCCGCGCCGGTTTACTTTTCAAGAGTTAGGACAGACTTCAATGTTTTTAACTATCTCCTACCTCACTAATACAAAATACGAAGACGTATCTCAGCATTTTATAATTATATTTAGTGGATATTGAAGTGAAAACTTCTTAACTAATTTAAATTTATAATTTCTCGTCACAACATGCTACGTCAGCATGACTGGCCGTATTGCATTTATGCGACTTGCGTTAGGGTAACAACGCATAGTATATGGACCTATGTACATATAATATTGATATTTTGCAGTTCATCATACAATAAAACACATTTATTTTAATCTTTTTGAGTTTTCACTTCTATCGACAGTTCTTGTGACTGCTTCTACTTTTTTTTTTAGGTTGTTTAAATGCGATGACATCTTCGGCAGTTCCGGATACATAATAAAAAAATATTTGCAATTTATAGCCCACTACAATACAACCGCGACTTCGTCTGCTTTTGTATCCATGTAATTGATGATACCATACATTATTTGAAGTAACTTCAACAGTTTATGCAGCACTTGTTGAGATAGTTGCCAGATAGCAGAATTTTCTGCAACTTACTTGACACTGATAGTTGTATTTCATCAAATTTAAACAATATCTCATTGCCTGTGTGTTATTCTGATATCAAAATCTAAAATACATTATTCAATTTAGGTCCTAAGTAGACGCTTATGAACATTTCAATTATTAACAAATAACCCAGTCATCGAGAAGAACCAAATTTAAAAACGCCATTACGAGCTAATTAATATAACATACATTACTATATTTGTTTTGTTGTATTTTAAATTAATGTTATTAAAAAAATGTTAAAAAAAACATTTAATTATACAAATATGAGTATATTACTGCTGTGAATAATATTATCTATTACAGTTAAACTACGTAACGGATATAAACTAAGACGGACGATAGAGGTGGAGCAGCTTTGTTAGCGATTTTTTTTGACAAATAAATTTGTGTTAAGGAGCTTAGAAAACTGCTTAAATATGCAAAAAAACAACAAAGCCAACGCGTTTTGGAAGTATATGTACTTGTAATTTTGCTGTACACAACCT